>BPLS01000186.1:2816817-2941111 GCA_019656275.1 Rhododendron kiyosumense
AGTTGTACTGTTATTGTGGTGTGGTGAGAGTGGTGTTGGTGGTGGTTATGGAGGGGAAGAACAAACGAAGAAGAAGTAACGGAGGAGAAGAAACGCCGGGGGGCGGGGTGGGGGGCGAGAGAGAGAGAGACGGGAGGAGGGGCTTTCGGGTGGGAGTTGGTGGTGGCGGTAATGGAGTGGGAGCCGGAGTTGGAGTTGTCGACTGGAGGAGAGAAAGAACGGAATGGGAGTTGTGGAGAGGAGAAATAAAACCTAGGTTTGAAAGAAAAGGGAACGTCGAAGTCGAAGAAGAATAAATTCTCACTGGGCTATTTTTTTTTGTATAGAAGGGCAAAAAGGGAAGTTCAGGTATAATTTGTTGGCTGTAAGTAGCATTTTCTTATAAGGTGGTGGTTTGTAGATAGCAATTGATTGCGAGTAGCAAGAACTGGGCAGCGAATAGCGGTCACCTAGCAATAATTATAGTAGTAATCTAAAAGCCCCCAAAACCTCTTAACGGAAAAAGCTTTCTTCTCCGGCACGCTCCCGGCGTGCCGCAGCCCCAGTGTGAGCGACACATCACCAGTCGTGGTCCCGAACCTGATGAGCGTCGATCCAGCAGTGTCAGCTGCAGCAGCAGTGGTGGTTCCGTACTCAATCCCTATGCCCGGACACGTGTCACTGTCGGGATCACGGTAGGCGGGTGGCGCCAGGGTGACCATGGTGGTGGACTGGCCCAGTTTGGTTTTCCGAGAAGCGTTGTTTGCTGATTGCGACGTGGCGTTGCTTTCATAGACCATTATCCCTTCCATCAACATCCAGATGGGTGACAAATTCGAAATCCTCCATCTTCGATTAATCAACTAAAACATATAAAAAAAATCTGAGATAAAGAAACAAAACTATCTTACATATAAGTAAACAAGAAAAAAAAATGGTGGGAAAGTAAAAATGTGTCGGATCTTTTGCCTGTGTGATCGATTTCTGATTTTTGGGTTTGTCATGAAATCGGGTCAGTGGTTTCTCTCTTCTCTTCATCATCATCTTGTTCATAATCATCATTGTGTTATTGTTCTTCGACCTTGGCCTCTTCTTTACTCTCTTGTCGGGATATTTTCTAGTGAGGTTTTTAGACTTTTCTCCAGCAGCAAAGGGGGGGGGGGGGGGGGGGCCTATGCATCAGATTTATTTTTTTTTTAGAGTTTTTCTCTATATGACAGCTTATGTAGGAGGGCATTTTTTTCTTAGTTTAATTTTTTTTTAAAGGAGTGGACTTAAGGCCTTAGTAAACTATATTAGTGAACTAGAGGAGTTACAAAAATTAGAGGTGGATTAACTGGGATACAAATTCTTTAAAATGGACCTTAGACCATTTTTTTTTTATATATTTTTTATATATATAAACCTTGGGTGGTGTGTGTTTAATGCATGGGGGGACAAAAATAATATGGTCTACATTGATAGTTTTTTGTTCTCATGAATTGAAAGGGCACAATGCAAATAATAATATAAAGGAATATATATATATATAATATTTGATTAGTAGTTATATTAGTTGCAAGAGCTCCTACAACAATGATGACTTTTATTTGATTACCATCAACAAAATCTGCTCTCATTACACAGAGAGGGTTTGAAGTTGAAGGAAATGGGGAGAGAAAATAGGACCTCCCCTTGTGTTCTCTCTCTCCAACCCTCCATGTTTTTTCCCTCCCCTCTCTCTCAAATTTTATTTTTATTTGTAAGAATTAAAGACTTTGGACGTAGAATATTTTGACCCAACTACATTTGCTTGTAGTATAACTAGCGGTATGCTCATTCAGTACATATGACAAAAATTCACATTATTATTTTTTCAGCCGGGCACACCATTAATTGATAAAAAAAAAAAAAACCGTCAATGTGAATTTTTTTATCGTCTCATGCGTTGAACGAACACAATTCTTATTGGTAGAAAACATCATTTTAAAAAGACATCAATTTAGGTCTTGAAAAACTATTATGAAGTACCAAAAAAGAAACAGGCACAACAATTTAGAACGGATGGAGTAATTATTGCTTATCTAATACTTAAAACTAAACTTCTTCCCCTAAAATCTCTCCCCCATTCAAACCCCTCCCCCCCGCCACGCTTTTTTTGTTTTTTTTTTTTCTACTCTCTCTCTCAGAATGAAGATTTGAAACATGGTTGAAGATGCTCTAAGATGGTGAACCAACCAAATTATTATTATTCAGCAATCTTAGAGGTGCTCCAAGACACTAGTCTTGTGGCCCGGCCCATGTGCGATATTGAAGAAATGTGTTAAAACTCCACTTTCATCTTGTAAATTTTGACTCATTTTTCTGATTGAGCGAGCGAGGGTACCACTAAATTAATTAAAATCAGATCGGTATCTGAGTATCTCATCCTACGGCTTTGCTCCCTACCCCACTAACACCACAGCTAGCTGCATGCTGACCACCACCCACCCACCCGGAAGTACTCGATCATCAAATCTTCCCATCCCATGGACCTCTTTTAGTATTTTTTATTATATTATATAAGTCAGTCGACTTGAAAAATAATTAATCCTCAGAACGAAGCTAAAAAAATCTAATACTCCCCCATCAAATCAGAGAGGAATTAATAACCCCAAAAGATTAATACTCCTATCTAGAGATTCTACCCACATTCTGCTTCTGCCAAATTAAAAGCCTCAAGAAGCTATGAAATCTAATCCTGAATAGCGAATGCTCCAAAAGTGAAAAAGTCCAATCGCATAGCCCTTCAATCACATGGTATGTATTGTGCTACCCCTCCATCCAGCAAAAATTGTTTTTTGCGAAAGATGTACAATTAGAGTTAAATTCCTAAATGTTCTTTCCAACAAATTAAAGATCACAATTAGTTCTTTAAAGAGTGAATTTTTTTTTAAATTATGCACATAAACATTCCCTTTTTTATCTAAAATGACGCACCTTTTCTTATAAAATTAACTTTCTGAGACGGAAAAATTATTTAAAATCTCCATGTAGAATACTTGAACAAGGTTGAGTTGAATAGGAGAAATTCTATTGGCTATAAAACTCCCCCTCTGTCCCAAATTGCTCGCTCCATTAGGGCAATCGTACCACCCAAAAAAATTACTGTCTATAATTCACAAACTATTATCTATACTTCACAAACTATAATTTTTTTTATTTTAAACTTTTGTTTAATAAAACTAATTGAAATATATCAAACAACATTCACAGTACACATAAATAGTATTACAAATTAAAAAGTATTAACAATTCCTCAAGAGGTCCGTAGTGGTGAAAAGCGGTTTAACAATCTGGGACAAAGGAGTATATGCTTCAACCAATCAAAAGCCTCAAGAAGCTACAACTTCTAAGCCTCTATATTGAATAATTACAGGATTTGTTTTCCTCCTCATTTCCCAAGGGACGAGGCACTCTCTACATAAATAGCAACTGGTCCAAAAGTTAACTCACAAAGGATTCCGTACTTCAATTCCAGAGTGTATTCTGTTATTAGCGCCAAATTGCTCCTTCCACATCAAGCACTTGAACCAAGGTCAAGAGTAGAAAAGGAACGAAAGAGAAAAAAGCAAAAATATCTGTACAATAATTGGCAATGAACATTCCAGACCCCTTACCAGCAAAAGGGCTGACTCGGCCCGCGTTGCACTGAGACTTGCTGCTTGGAAAAAGATTACTAATGCGCAGAACGGGGACGGTATGTAACAAAACTGCCTTAATAATGAAACGCTATGGCATTGAAGGATCACCACCAACGCAGAAAAAGCAACAGGTCCTGCTCCTCCAACTGCTCACAGCCCTCATGTTAGAAGTTCACTTCACTTTGGAATCTACAGCCAATGATGAAAAGCCGCCACCATTGAACGAAAGAAAATTCAGAGCCACTATAGCCAAAAAAAATTGTCAAAATCAAAACCTATACGAACCCTCACTCTAATTTCACATTGTCATCCTTCTCAATGCCATTAGAGTCCTCAGAAAAAGAAGCCTTGATTGCCTCGGCAGTCGTGAGTGCAACTACAGCCTTGTGGATCGCCAAATCTGCTCTGTAAAGCAATCTCTGAGCCTTTTCCCTCTTGAGCTTCGCCATAGTTAGCGCATGATGAGCTGCACCAGATGCATCTCGCAGCCTGAACTCATCAAGATCTGGGCCGTCCAATTGTTCAACGCTTTGCCTCAGAGATCCATCCAATGGGTAGTGCTTCTGATTTGGCCACTCCGGTGATCCCATATTCCACCGGTGAACCCCGTTTCTCCTGCCTATTGTTGTTCTCTGATTGTATGAGGCCAACATCTGTGGACTATTTAGGGATGGGGATAGAAGCGTCCCAATCTTCTTTGACTTGTTTCTATGAAGTTTTGGATAATTCCAGTCCGAACAATCATTGTTCAATGAGAAATATCCAGAGCCACTAGCATCCCGTGGTGAGAATGCTCTTGACGGCTGAAACAATGGGGAAGCATCGGAAGATTCATGGCTATTTCCCTGAAACATAACCTTCTCGTCCACAAAAGCAAATCCATTTGATCTTCTCCCTGATACAAAAAACAAAAACAAAAAAAAAAATGAGAGGAAAAAAGAAAAACGTTAAGTTCTACAAATAAGGCAATCTAAATCCTTTCTTTTCTATCTAATATCTCTCCTTCAGACAAAAAAAGAAATAAAATATACTTGTATCAAACCCAAACAAAAAATTACATAACAAAGAGATTTCGTGATATAAAACGCCCACATAAAACAAAACTAAAGATATCAAATACGGTAAATTTATCAGAATTGATAAATTGCCATAAATTGACAAATGGCAAAATATAAAAATGGAAAAGCCTACCTAATATTTTCTTTTTCCAAAACTGAAACAAAAAGAGGTCATTGGTTATTACTTATTAGTAGATGTAGAAGGAAAAATGGAGTTACCAAAAGCATGAAGCCCGTCGTGATCTCCCAGGAAAGTATGGCTGTGCCCAGAAACTGGATACTTCCGATGCGACCTTTGTTTTGAACCCTTGTTGGGCACCTCCAACCCACGAGGTTTCAAACAGAAAGCATATATCGGTGGTTTTTCCATGGGTGTAGCCTTGTCCTGGCATCCGTTGGGGAGGGTACCGTTGGCTTTGGCCATTGCATGCTCCCACTCTTTCACCTGCTGCTCATAACGCTCCCACAATGGAGGCTGATAAAACAGGAGGAATTTAGACATTGTGCTACAAACCTCAGTGCAAACAACAATCAAGAGAAAATATGGTAACGAGGAGGCTGAAACCAGTTGCTTGATGACGGTAAGGATTTGTTAGACTTCCAGAAATCGTAAGGGTGCACTGGAATTCAGTATGCATAAATAATGCCATGCAGAAGATGCTTTATCAAGTCAACATCTGGTAAGGAAACATCTTATAAAAGCAGGAAATCACATTATCAAACCTTATTATGGCAGAGGAGATCAAAGCCTGTAAAAACAGCTTAAACCCCTCCGTACACGAACAGGTAGATCTATAGGAATTCAAGACACATACTTCAAAGCCATGCATTTATCAAAGTAAAAGTCAATTCCTTCCTGAACCACAGACATGATCAACTTTCACAAGGGTGAACCATTCTTGTGGGATAAACCTACAAGGTTTGAAGGCAAAGGAAGCATAACAAAGAAGACACCAAGGAAAATGAAAAACAGAAAAAGAGGAAGAAAAGGTAGATACATGAAACTAAATAAATAAAATATGATATTGTTGTTCAGCAAACATCAAATTAGAAGAAAGTAAGAATCCACAACAAAACAAAAGTACTTTTGTATATCAAAAAACAATATCCATGAATAAAATCATGGGGATAGGTGACCTAGGGATGAGAATCTCTCCTGAACCGTTGGTTACCCACACCGTACCGAACCCATTAGTGCGGTTTTCAACCGATTTTTTAACCATGGTTTTGGTTTTGGTTTTGGATTTTAATTTTGAAACACAGGCCGGTTCAGTTCTGGTTTGCGTTTCATGTGAAAACCTATGGAGCACGGGTACCAGTGCGTGGTACAGTACGAGTACGGGAAACCCCAAAAAAATAGGGTACGGGTACGGGTACGGTGAATATATATATATATATATATATATATATATATATATATATATATATAATTTACTATTTTTTATTGCATAAAATGAAATATAAACCCATTTTACCAACAAAAACCCCACATTGTGTGTTTGTGGTATTAATATATACTAAAAGGACCTATTGTGTAATTTACCATAGTACACATATATATACCACTACTATTATATACTGTAACATTTCCAGATCCAGAGAGGATCAAGAAACCCGGTCGATCTTCACGCCGGTCGCCAATTGTCATCTGGTATGTCTCTCTCCTCTCTTGTCTCGTCTCTCTCTTATCTCTCGGTCTCTCTCTCTCTCGTCTCGTCTCTCTTGTCTCTCTTTCATTTTGGGATAAAAACATCCGCGAAGTACCCAAGGCGTACCGAAAGAGTACCCTTGCCGTACCCAAAGATACCAAAAGTACCCGGTACGATTTTGTTGTACCAGGTAAATTTTTGCTGGACCGACGCCGTACCAGTCGGTGCGCGTGTAGCGACATTTCCGGAGTACCCGTGCTTCATAGGTGAAAACCGTACCGAACACCAATGACCAAACTGTAAAAGTATCCAATAGAACCGAACCGCAAGATAATTACGCAAATACCCTTATATGTATACATGCATACCCATAATATCAGAAGTACTCAGTTAGGGTTATTCAAAGTCTTGCGCCTCTTTCCCTCCCCTCTCGTTCGCTCTCCCTCCCGTCTCTCTACATGATGTGAAGATTGAGAATTGAAAGCTGGAATTTGATATATTTGGTGTATGAGTTTGTTGGAAATTTTATGTTACTTTGTTGTTGGATAATGGATATTTATGCCATGTTCAGTTTGGGTTTTGAGGGAGGTTTTCTAGAGTAATTAGTGGAGAGAGATAGATAAGGAAAATATATTGGAGACCATGCCCAGGGGTTTTGAGACCCCAAAATAAACGAGGCGTTAGTGTCTTGGAACCTATGGTGTATTAGTTTGTTGGCTTATTCGGGTATTTTGTTGTTGGATATTTAGAGCCTTTAACTCTATTAAACACATTGACCACCGGTTTTGGTGAAAAAACCAAACCGAACTTGATGGGTAAGAGTTTTGACCCATTTAACCAAGCTCTGGGGACAGACACGTGACGGTCGGGTCATCCAAGTCGAGGCGCTCAGAAAGTATAGTCGAATTATCCGAGCATGAACATCCTTATTGCGCCTTTCTGCAGTTCCCACTAGAGCCACGATCACCGACGTTTGTGGGGGCACAATCACCACTTCTCCACGATCCCACACTGTGCTCCCCCCAACTAGCTCGCCCACATGGACACGATATGCAGAATAACCTCGGACCTATAAATACACTTCATATTGGTAAATGAGAGGTAGGCACTCTGTCCTACCCTTTTCTAGATAGAGCTTCCATTCACTTCGATATATACTTCCTGACTTGATCATCAAAGGGTCCACGAGTAGAAACACATCAACTGCTAACTGTGGTTTGGGTTATAGTTCAGATAAATGAAAACTGATGGTTATGGTTTTAGGCATATGTTCCTGTTTTGGTTTTGGTTTTGCCAATAACTGAACCGCATCATTGCCATCCCTAGATAGATCTGGGGTGATAGTGAAAAGGGAGCCACTTGTTCCTCCACCACCGCAAATGCAGTTTAAACTTTAAACAAAAGTCTACCAACTAAGATATGGATAAAAGGACAAAACCAACTGACAAGCAAATAAACATGCCACCCCCATAATAGGATCCTAACATACAATACAAGTGAACCGCACAATTGTAAAGCATCTTTCCAAGGATGAATAATGTCGACCTTGGGCATATCATGAACTTGCCAATTTCCAATTATGTTTGGGGATGGGGATCATCTTTTTGTGATGCGCGTGGAAAAAGGCAACTTCTCTACGGTTAAAATTGTTTTCTAAGTCTACACATCTATAGTGGTGATGGTGACACTTGGGTAGAATGAGGAGCAATGACAGTGGGATTGGTGATGGTGATTGGTTCAGTGTAGAGAGAGAGAAGGGCTTACTAGTTTGCATATATTTGCACAGTAGGTCCCCATCCCCACAATAACAACCTCCATTGCC
The DNA here is from genome assembly GCA_019656275.1 of Rhododendron kiyosumense. NCBI lineage: Eukaryota > Viridiplantae > Streptophyta > Magnoliopsida > Ericales > Ericaceae > Rhododendron > Rhododendron kiyosumense. Next base: position 2,824,988 of record BPLS01000186.1, read on the forward strand.
ATCAAACACCACCCCGACTACCAACCCTCGAACAAATTTCTCAGTTATTAGATCCAATTTGGGGTGGTTTGAACCACCAAAATGGTTGTTTCTGGTACTTATTTATGAGCAATGGAAGTTTAATGTTTGCATTGAGGTGGTAATGGATTTTTAAGTGGGGAGGTCTGGTGGTGGGTGTAAGTGGTGTTCAATGGGTATTGTCGGTTATGGGGAGAGGAATATGATGTAGTCATTCTTAATCTGTCATTAGCATTTTAGTGTGTGTCCTTACTCCTTAGTCGCTTACCTTAGTTGTACACCTAACTAGCCATATATATTGGCCTATGTAGTAACTTTTTGTTATCAATTTGAATAGAATAAACAAGAGTCTTATCTCTTTGTTTCCCTTTAGGAAAGTTTCTCTCTTTCATGATTAATGGAATCATTGGTTTGCATTATTTTGTCAGAGCTCTAGGCTCAAATCCTAGAGCCTAGCCATTCATCTCACCAGAAATTACTTCACCTGAACCCTAATCTAGCTGGGAAATTTCACCAGAATCCTGAACCAACTTCTTCTACCCAGAGGCGAGAACATGCAGGCAGCAAGTTCAAAGGAATTTATTATCTACGGTTCTACATCATTGAAAACCTATTGCCAAGCATTTTCTAGCAATATTATCGGTTCAGTTAAAAAGAGGGCTAAGAAAAGTAACTACACTACTAGAGGAAGAGAAGGCGGCTACAGAGGTACTCCCTCTATCCCAATTTGTTGCGCCTATTTTGACTTTCACGTAATTTAAGAAAAGATCATAATAACATTGACTTTGTGTCAATTTTACCATTTTATCCTTTTGTAATTTACGAGTTTTTGTCAATTTTCTTGTCAGACCACATTAATTTGCTCCACTTTTCTTACAAATCAAGTTCAAAATTTGAATTTGGGAGGGAGAAATGAGGGGTAAAATGGTGATATGGACATCAAAAATTGGAAAGTTTTGAAACATGTACATCATTTTGGGACATCCCAAAAAGGAATAACGGCACAACAAAGTGGGACGGAGGGAGTACTATTAAGTAGTGTCAGGTACCTAAAAGGTGATGTTGATAGATAAGGACAAGGAGCTCACAATTCAGTGTTTCAATATCACAGTTTTGTGATTTGTTCCTTTTCCTTATATGCTACATTGAGTTGGGTATCACTCATCTACAGTCAAAACTTTGGTTTTTGTAAGGAAACAATTCCACCATATTATTTTCCCTCCCAGGTGTAACGATAGGCCACCATCCAAGTGGCACATCCCCGCCCCTAATGTGTTTCATCCAAAAGATCTTAGGGTTCAAAGATAAGATGGGTTTAACAAAAAGAGATTCCAATCTAAGCAATAAAAATATCATATAAGAAGTGCACAATTTTTAATTTTCAGTGGGTTCACTTGCACCCACAGCACTCCATGTAATGTCACGACTGCTTCTACCTGTTCTCCCTCAAATCACTTTTACTTTGGTAGATTAAAATTAGAATGGAGCACAAACTCATCAAATCGATGTAAAATGAGCCCTAATGTGTTGAATCAAACCCTAAATCCACCAACCCAAGTTGAAATTACTCATACAGTTTGTTTCCAACCGTGGTCGCAAAGTGTCAACCAGTTTGAACCAATCTCATGATTGTCTCTTTGAGAATAGAGATGAATTTGGGAGTGTCATATATTCCCGAAGCCGTCAAGTAGTATGGTGTTGTGTTTCCTCAACAGTTGACTACAAAGGAAGAGTTTGGGAATGTTTTTGAAGATCTTCCCATCTATAAAGGACTTGAAGATATTGACCAAGTGGTACAAGTAAGCCATGGAAGTGATGGTGTTTTGGGTTTAGTTTCAAAGTATGAGGTTCTGGAGGATCCACCAACCTTGGAGGACCTTGTAGATCCAAAAGGTGAAGATTGTTTTAAAGTTTTGCCTTCCGCGTTGCCCCCAATGCATGATATTTAAGTTTGTGATGAATTGGTGACCAAACTAGGCTACAGGACAACTTGAAGATCCCTCGGGAATGGTGTTCACTTGAGAAAGCCTAGGGTACAATGTGTTGCTTGTTTTGGAATCATCAAATGGTGATTGCTCAAGGTACGTTTTGAGAGCATGTGTGATGTCACTTTGCCTTGCACAAGACATTCCAAGTGGATTGCTTACTCATATGCGGTGCATGTGTACAAAAACACGCTCATCTTGAAGATTGTATGTGTTATAAGAACCGTGTTAAGTCAATTACCTACTCCCTAAGTGTAGGGCAAGTTCTTTTTAGTGGTGGAATCCTCCTGATGTAGTCACTTTTAATCCGTCATTAGCATTTTAGTGTGTATCCTTTGTCTCTATGGTTAGCATAACTTAAATGTGCCTAAAAGCCATATTGACCTAGGTTTCTTTCCTCCGTAGTCTTTTATCATTTTGAATAGAATTAACAAGAGTATTATGACTTATCTCTTTGTATTCCCTTTGGAAAAGTTTCTCTCTTTCATGATTAATGGAATCTTTTGTTTACGTTAGAATAGCTATGATAAGGATATAAGATATACAGCTACTGTTGTCTAACACGTAGGTTTAAAGCCTCAGCTATCTATTACTGTCCCTCTCTAGCCATATAGCCCCAAATCGCAACCTCATCCTTCACAAACCTGCCAAACTAGAACTCGCCCTCATCAGGCATTCTTAGCCAGCCAAAATACCAACAGGCTAAAATGATTCTTAACATGAAAAGGTTTTCATTTCCTTTCTATCTTGAAAGTGCTACATGACCCTTTTCTTTAAACCTTGATAGTCCTATTTACTTGGGGGAAGTACAGAGCTCTCATTTCAGTTTCATCATGTCATACTTTCTGTACATCTGTTTCTTTTAAGCAACAAAGATTCTTTTCTGTCAAACTTTATGAGAGAGAGAGAGCATATATACTTCAAATTCATCTAACCCTCATCACCTTGTGACCTTTGGAAGTCGCAACTTTCAAGAACTTACTTCTTAGGATGATGCCACTTATGCACTCATGAAAATTAAGGAGCAAATCTATCATAATTCTTAGTTCAAGTACTTTCTTCTTTCTATCTTCAATCTTATAGTAGCATTGCACCCATTCTCTAGATTACCCATTGTCGGACCACTTTCCAGTTTCCACCATCTCTCCTAAAACCAATTGGTGGTAGGAAGGGTTTCAATTAAGTCTTTATGGCATTCGACATCGCACCAGCAAGTCTATTTTTAGAGCGGTCACAAGAAGTGGCATTGTGTAACCAAATCCATGGGGACACTCTGGGCTCAACAATTCCTCCCTCATGATGACACTCCCGTGACTCGAACCCTTTTTAGAGCAGTCGCGGGGAATGACATTATGTAACCAAATCCATTGGGGCACTCAGGGCCCAACACCCATCAACCACTTCCGGGCACTACCTTAATCCCCAAAAGCACTTATCCATTCCTTATAATTCTACAGCTCTATAGTCCAAATAGCACACATTTAATTGAATAAGGTGTCTTAGGCATCTATTTTAGGTGTTGACCATATCAATAGTGAAGAAGAAAACACGATAAATTCTTCGAAGCATAATTTGACAATAAAGTTACTTGAATGAAAAACATCACCCAAGTACTTCTCTGCCATAAGTGGCAAGGAGAAATAAGAACACATTACATCCAATCACTTATGCAAGCATAACTCAACACCACAGCTGCTAAATTATCAGTATTTACGTCGTACAAACCCACCAAAACTAAAGGTGCATCATTTGCCATCTGGATTAGCAAGAGTCTTTTACGAGAAATAGAAACTGAGAATTTAACTGGCAAAGTGGCAAGTAAATCAAAGGTACCTGTAGATGACGAATTAACGGCATCCCTTTTCTTTGCCTCTTCAGTCGCCAATGCTTATAGATCAATTTAATCACTTTCAAAGGCGCAACTCCACCCATGAAATTTTCCATTTCATCAGAAGTAAAGTGATCGCGCTGTTCAGCATATGCAACTTTCTCAAAAGCGTCCATCGTTCTCTCAAACAACTCTTCAGAGATCTCTTCACATTTACTTCCATGATCATGTGAAGAGTTTTGATTTTCTGAAATCCACTGTTCATCATCACTATCCATGTCATATAAGATACTTAAGGGATCCATAGCCATGTCAACATCAGTTTCAACCTGCTGAAAGTACATGGGAGAGCTGCGAACGAATGGCAACTCTGTTCCATTATCATCACTTTCTTCAATCAGGCGAACTCCAGGAATAGGGATGTTCTTAACTGAAGCAGCACGAATGTTCCGATTATAGCACTCTTCATGCATCTCCTTGAAAAGTATCCACTGGCTCCTGTCGGGAAACTCCAAGACCCAATCCTTTCCTCCTTTCCACATCATAGCATGTGTGTAACGATTTGTTGAGCCAGGCTGCAGAAACTGATGTGCTTTATACGAATACTTTGTTGTCCCACTGAGTTTTACTGCAAGTCTCCATTCATTGTGATCCACAAGCTCTAATACAATTCGTGCTCCACATTCTCTCCACCCTCTGTCTCCAATTGTAATCAACACATTTGCATCACAAGCCAAAAATTCCAGGTTTCTTCTATGAGAATTTCTAGAATCATGTAATGTTCGCTTCTCACTAGCTTTCCTGATTCGTTTGTAAGGAACCCCTCTCTGGGTATGCATTTTGAGGGTTGCACCGAATTCTGAGACTCCAGAAGGCAAAGTGTAATGAACCTGAGTTCGTGGCTTCTTAGGTCCATTGCCAAAGCCATTGCGGATAAAGTCTGTCCTTCCGTTGGCCCATATCGGGGATGCATCTCTGGAAGAAGAATTTAAGCTTTCTCTATTGTGATGCCAAATACTTCTAGGACCCCTAGGGTAGGGATTGCACCCAATGGCGTCACTCGCATTCCAAGCTAGATCAGAAGGCTCTGCAGAATTGGGGGTTTTACCATTGGCAGGCATTTCATTTTGGTCCAAAAATGGAATTTCAACACTCAGACCAGTTAAACTAGAGTAAAAACTGGAATCAGGCACGCCCATAGACACATGATCTTTGCCAACTAAAGGCTCCGGTGAGGTAATACACTTTTCTAACTCTACCCTGCTGCATCCCAACTTCTGTGATTGCACAATTACATGGCATGAGTTTTCCACAGGACGTCTGGAGGAAGCAGAAGTTTCAACGATACTTAAGTTCCCATTTTGGACATCCTGAGATGATTTTACCAGGCCACCATCATTGCATCCTGACATACCGCGGGTACCCAAGTGTTGTTTAGGATAAAGCAACCATCTACGTGATTCAGCAGGTTCCTGATCACACTGAGTGATTTCTGAAACACTTTTGGAGCAATCCCGAATTAGAGTGCAGCCAATTGCAGTGCCTGTGTTATCTGAATGCTCATGTGAATACATCAAATCATGATCCCGAAGACTGATGCTAGCAACACTATTTTCCATTAGCAGCTTGAGATGCAAGCTAAGAAAGAAAGTAGGTGCAGCAGAAAAAGAAAGAGCAAATGGAAGAAACTTTCCATGCTTCAAATCACAGTTAGAAGAATATTGGTGCATGGACGAATCTTTGAGAGCCCCACGAGTCATACCACCCGGCATAGACTTCTTCCTCCAACCCTGTTGATGTTAACACGCAAAGCAGTTAACCTCTGCAGTACAAACTTACACTAAGGAGCAAAACCTATATTTCACATTCTAATATGCTAAAAGAGCACACAAAACAAACCAGCAAGGCTACCAAGCTACAAAACTTACCTAATACTTCCATTTAGAAAACCTGCATAAAGAAAAGGGGATAAAAGGAATGGAAAACACAAAGCTTAAATATCAAGACAGACAGTCCAAGAGCATTTCCATGCCAAAATAGAAATCTCTCTTTGGCTTCATATGCAAAAACAAAACAAACAAAACAGAGAGATAGAGAGAGAGAATTCAAAGCAACGGACCACAAACAAAGGAACCATTACCTTTTTTGCCACTTTATTCCCGCTTTAATTTTAAAGAACACAAACAAATGTACACATAGAGGAGTACCTCAAATGCAGATAGCTCCCTGTCAATAGAACTTTTGTGCATCTGATTACAACCACCTTCCAGTGCCTTGATGTTATCATATGTGCACTCAGACACAGGCAGATGCTTGGTGACCAAACAATGTGGCCGGAGCTCGCAATCTAGGAACAGCCACTTCGACCTTTTGACTTTGGAGAAGCTAAAGAATGCAAATGCATGCTGCTTTGTAAAATCTTCGATGCTAGAAAGTTTAAACCTGATTGAAGTTACTGGAATTTGCATATCAGCATACTTCATCTGTTCATTAGGTTGATAAAATGCTGTCAGGATGAGAAAAACAAAGGTCATAGCCTGCTTCAAGCAACCTTCAAACAACAGGAACCTCAATCCAATGAAATTATCAACAAATAGCATTTCAAGATGAATCTTAGGCCATGTAATCGTAACAGTGCCATAGTAAAGCAGGAACATAGTGCGGAACAACCAAGAGTTGTCTGCACCGAGGTACCGCAGGACAGAAACTGAGGAGCTTAACTCAAACCTGAACCCCATATATTCTACCAAGCCAATAGTCACTTTCAACAAGCCTGAATTATTAACAGACCAAAATAGCCCCTCAGGATCCATTTGTCCAAGTAAAATTTCACAAACTTCAGAAGCACGGAAGCCTTGAATAACAGGGGCAAGAGGGGAGCTTCCACATGCCTTCTTGTCATCTGGTGCATTGAACAATGCTTCACCTTTCTTGTGAAACCGCCTCCTAAAATAAACAACTGGTGCTTTGCTATATTTGGAGCTAGTACTGCCTTCGAACACAGACTTCTTACCCATGCTGGCATCAAGGGATCTGTCTGGCAAAGCAGAACTACTAGACTCGTGCATATTCCTTGCTGAGAAACCCATGTCCAAACAGCCATTTGCATCATTAGGCTTGGCAGACAACACAAGTGGCAAAAAATTAGACGATGGATGAGATGTTTTACGTCTTTTTGAAACACCAAGAGGAGAAGATTTCACCCGGCGAGAAGAACGAGCCAACCATGAGATGATGGGCTCTGAGTCTGTATAGCACCCTATAAAGCTATCATCCTCCGCGGTAGAGTCTCTTATGCCGTTGTCATCATGTTTATTTCCTGTAGTTCCTCTTTCTGGCTCCATCTTACGAGGAATTTCGCTAGGAAAAACCAAGAGTTTAAACCTTTCATTTTGAAGGTTAATCCATTCTTCATCTCGGTCATCATACTTGATATGATGAAGGTCTCTTTTGGAGTCATACTCATTCACAAGGCCATAATACCAACTCTCGTCCAACGGCCAAAAAATCTTGATCCTCCTGTTCAACACCCAATGTGCATCCAAGTCCTTGGAAAGAATCTCATAGAAATGCCTTCGTTTCCTGAATAGCCCCTTCCCTTCGTGATTCCTTGGTCGCAATGTTCTGCTAGCAATATCTCCAGATGAGACAACAAAAGACACCCCATTTCTCCTTGGTGATGCAAAAGATCTGCTTTTTGAAGGAACCCTTGTGCAGCTCGGATCAAATCGAGAAGAGAGCATCCGCGCTGCATTCTGTTCAAGGTTTTCCTCATCCTCATCTTGGGAATTATGACATACCGGGTTTGAACTATCCGCCAGAGGCTCCACCTTCTTTGCAAGGCTTTCACTGCCTAATGCCAGGTCCGTCCTTTTTCTATGACTGCTGCAGCTCTTTCCAGAAGATGCATCGCCTTTATTATTTACAATCACATGACCATCTTCCTCTTTAGCATGCCTAGCAGACTTCACCCTACTGTACTTATCTACCTTTGAAACGTCAACTACCCTCTTCCCCTTCACCTTGGGATGAACAATCTTTTTACATGCAGAATCATCATCTGACTTGGCTATCTGATCAGCTGAACTAACATCAAGAGGCCACAAACCCTTCTCCTCAGATTTCTTCGATTCACCATTCAACTTGGTAATTTGATCAGCACAAGTTCCAGCAACTACGCCAGAAACATTCCCGCACGACCTTGAAACTTTAACGCTTTCGACCCTCTTGCGTCCCACGAAACCTCGTCGGCGCTTTGGAATCTGAATAACATTACCTCCTCCACCACCACCACCATCCAAATTAAGAGAAATGCTGCTAAACACAGCACTGGTACCGAATTCCCCACTTAACCACGAATGCAACTTTCCCGAATTGAGGGAATCTGAACTCGCCGAGTCACCTCGGGTCTCATCTAAACTTATCCTACTTGTCTGGCCAGCAGGCTCCAAACTATTGAGCGACACCTCTCTTCTACTCTTCCTCTTCTTCTTCTTCTTCCTAACCCTCCCATCATCCACTACTCCACTCTTCCTCTTCTTCTTATCCCCCTGTTGAACTGAAACCGTAGATTTGTACAAACTCTGAAGATCCAACGACCTAGACTTCCTTGATGTTGTTCCACCAGAGTCGGCTGCTCTATAGTCCATCAACAAACCCTAAATCCAACCACCCCAAACCACAACCCCCAAAGTTCACATCCCATCACACGTATTCATCACCTTATCTAACAAGATCTGTAGATAACAACAAGTACACATCGAAAATCAACCAAAAAAAAAATCAACAAAACCACCACAGATTCAAACCCCGAATAATAATAACCCAATAATACATACATATATATACACACACACACACACGCCCCACGCATTTTCAAGGCAAAATCGACGAAAAAGAAAATAAACATCATTATGCTTGAGACACATACCTCAATCGGAGAACATGAAACGACGACGTAACATCGAATCGCAAAAGATCAGACGACCGGAGCATCAATGATGGCAATTGGATCTTAGAGTGAAGTTCGATTCGAAACCCTAAATTGATCTGTCGATTTTTCGGTGTTTTAGAATTTTTTAAAAATTTATTTTCCCTTTTTTAACCGTAAGCGACGGAGAGAGAGAGAGAGAGAGAGAGAGTGGACTAGGGTTTCTTGTCGATCACGAGGAAAGGTCTATTGATTTTTCGTAAATAATGAAAATAAAAAACAGAAAAATATGTATAGACGCAAATAATAGGCTGGAAACTACCTAGGATGATCTCGACCTTTGGTTTAGAAAACCTATGGTTGAGATTAGGTGTGAGTAGTTGGAGCCATGACGATAGGAGATAAACAGCGGGGTTCTGAGTGGTAAAACGGATGGTGAGGATTCGGCGTACTGGTTTCATGGACGAATGAGATGAGTGTGATGTTGGGGAGTGGGTCGATAGTTAAGCAGCCAGGTAACACTAACACAGATCTGTTTTTTTACGAAAAAGGGGTTTCCAACTTTTCCATTAATCGGTTATTACATCACATTGGCCCCAAAATTCGGGTAAATTACTAAACGACAATTAGGGTATGTTTGAATTAGGGGTGAGCAAAATATCCGTCAAACCGTGAATCCAGTCCAAACCAATCCAAACCGAAAGATTTGGTTCGGTTTTTTAGTAGTATGGTTTGGTCATGGTTTAAAAAAATTAGAAACCGCATTATATGGTTTGGTTTGTGGATTTATGTTCACGGTTACGGTTCCAAACCGATCCGAACCGTATAATATATATATATATATATACACACACACAATTAGGATCCAATGAAGGATCCCTTACCAGTCTACCGTGCGGACCTCCCCTTTCCCGATCGAATTTCGACTATCCGAACCGCTCAATATGTTTAGAACGTGATTTTAAGGGTACTCACGAGGAATCAGCAAAAAAAATGATCGGAAAGGGCTCGATCTGAGCAGTTTTTTACTGAACCGTTCAATCAAAAACTGATCAGATCAAACCCTTCCCGATCATTTTTTTTTGCTGATTTCTGGTGGGTACCCTTAAAATCACATTCTGATCACTTTGAGCGGCTCGGATCATCACAATTCGGTTGGAAAATGGGAGTCTCGCACGGTAAGTCCGTGCGGGATCCCTTAGGGGAACCGGACTGTATATATAAAATATGTATAGTTATATATATATTTTAATTATGATTCACCAAATAAATATGGGAGCCTACTTTCCTAATTTATTGATCCTATTAAATCCACCAATATTTAGTTTTTCAATTCCTATTCCAATAATTCCTCTACTACCATTACCAAGACTAATTACCCTAACTTTTAATATAAGAAAACATATCCCTATACTATATAAACCTAATGTAATAACGTAGCGTCCATCTCTTACCTAACCACAATAAGCCATCTATCTTCTCTACCCATAGGCCTCTCTGCAATCTGCATAGCTTCCGTGAATGTAAGGGAAAACAAATCCTGTTCTTATTTTGATTTTTTGTGTTGTTATTTTTCTTTCCAGATCAACAATATTTTATTTAATCCTAACTTTTTTCTTTTTTCTTTTCTTGTTAGATGTCAACTGCGGAATGAAATTGATTTTAATATAAGTTTTTTTTAATTTATCTTCGTAATTTTAAGTACTTCAAATATTTTTTTGGAGATGATAACTTAGTTCAAAGCAAACCGTGGTTAAAACCGAAACCGAACCGTAGTCTAATGGATTGGATTGGTTTGGTTCTATGAGTTTTATGGATTGGTTTGGTTCTCAAAATTTATAATCCGTAGGTATTGGTTTGGTTCTTGGTTTACTATAAAACCGAACCAAACCGGACCATACTCACCCCTAGTTTGAATAGTGTGAAAACAATAGAAAATACAAGAACGAACAAATATTGACGCTTTTCTGATATTTGATTAACATGAAAATACAAAAAAAAAATGAATTTTATTGTATTCAACTCATTAAAGCATAAGTATATAGCTTCCACTTTCTTACTAAAAATACAAAGAAATTTTATTTCTTTGTGAAAGTTCCACATTTTATGACACTTTCCATTTTGTCAATAACTATTTTTCATTTTCTATCATGATCCATGGTATATGTAAACGTTAGCTAGTAAATATATTTTTCCCTTGCAAGATTCTTACAAAACTTTTCATTTTAACCAAACACACGTAAGAAAATAGTTTTTCTTTTAGCTTTTTTTTTACTTTACTTTTTCTTATTTTTACTTTTTTTTTTTGGTTAAATCAGCTTGAAATAGAAAAAATGATAACCGAATATACAGTTTACAAGAGGCATACCCCAAGAGGAAACAAAAAAAAGAAAAAGAAGAATAAAGAAAAGTGACCTTTAAGCTAATTGGCTACAAGATACTAAAATTACGGGTACCAGTTGTTTCCATTCCATCTAAAAAAGAGGGAACGGAAACAACGGAAATCTAAATCACAATTGGTAGCAGTCCGAGCAGCTTTGATGTACATGACCAATGAGAGTGCCAAGGCAACTTTGACAAAGGCCACCGTAAGGCACATCTACAGTAGATGAACCACCAGCTGCTGCAAAAAGGACCAACTACACAGTGGCAATCAAACTTGGAATCAAAAAGCAAATGCAGCACACAATTGCAAATGAACAAGGCCTAAAAGAAATAGAAGAAGGCTAGGGACAAGCCCCCTATAAAGGCTTAAACAACCCAAAAGACAACCCCCCTAAGGTAGGTACAAAACATTCAAGTTAACTAAACCCTGGTATGGTTTAAGATGCATCACAAGCTACACCGAATTGCTTCACATGGTTTATGAAGCATCCAAGAATGGAACAGCAACATAAATAGCCGAACAGCAGTTGATTCCCAAACAGCAGCAGTCTAACCGAACAACAGCAGTAGAAACATGTTGCAGTAGCCAAACATGTTGTGGCCTAACCAAAGCCATAACAGGCCAAAGCCATAAACAACAGTCAACTGAAGTCAGAAAAACAACAGGTACAGAAAGCATGACATCCCAAAAAGCAATGCAAACTCCTGCTAAATTTTTAACGACGATAGAACCTAGGGACATCCCTCCAAGGGTAGGCGCAATAAGCCAACAACAATGAGGTAAGAATATTATGGACTAGCTAATAGTAGCCAAAACCTGAACGTCACATATGCACTTTCCAAAGCATATAAATGCCCAACAATAAAATTGGCATTAAGTTTTAGTAAAAACAGATTCACTAATGCCCTGAGCACAAGGACACCTCATATGATCAAGTAAGTAAGTTCAAGTATGTTGTCCTTAGCACTATGTCCTCACTTTACAACTCCCTTGGAAAGCTCATAGCTCCCACTCTTCTTTTCACTCATGTGCTAGGATAAGGCTCTACCAACTCCCTCCCTAGTTCTCACAATATGCCCTCAATACGTATTACCCCCTTTCTCAAAGAAATGATGAGGCACTAGCTCACATCTCACAGGAAAACACACTATAAAGTGGGATCACACAAAGTCTCAAAGAAACTCCACCAGAGAATAAGATATATACCTGATAAATAGAAGTAATATTTTCTTGGCCCTCCCGAGAAGGACCACCTTGCACATTTTGTCTTGTGTTACCATGGGTGGATTGTTGCAATAAATGCCCTGTTAGGATAGAAGTGAGCAACCTGAACAATCTGCTAACTGCACAATCTCCTATGAATGATAAGAACTCCTCAAGGTCCTCTTATGAGTGATAATCTGTTGCAGTCGGCCCAGAAGAACAGACAAGTAAAACAGTATGTATACAATAATAATAAGTGAGCCAAAATAGCAACATATAATGTTAAAGATAGTAATATCAAATGATGCTTTAACTTCCACTAATATTCCACTCATTTACAATCCATTGTGCTTGAATCTTTGGAAGTTTGGACAATGATAAAAGTCTTGCTCTAACCTTGAAATTAATTTTGTGAACAACTATCTTCCAAGAAGAAGACTTACCTTGGAATTTCCTCACATTCCTCTCTATCCACACATGGTAAACAGTAGTTGTAAAAATCAGTTTAATGATGAGATCTTGGAGAGAGGTGCCTTTGACAGCAAAGAGAAAGGTGACCCAATCAGCCCATGGTATTGGGAGCCAAGTAACATGGAGTTTGCATAAAATGGAATCCTAAACCTGTTTAGAGAATGGGCAATTAAAGAAGAGGTGATCATAACTCTCACTCCTTTGGCAAAAACTACACTAAGAAGAATGGTTAAGGCCAAAAAGTACAAGCCTATCTACAATAGAAAGCCTATTTTAAATAGCTAGCCATGTGATAAAGCTACATTTTTGGAATGTGGGATGAAAACCACACCAATTTATGCCATAAAACCTTGGGAAATAGAGTTCTCAATTTGTTCCAAAATGAAGCAATTGAGAACTGACCATCGGGAGAGAGGGTCCATCTGGAGTGATCAAACCCACTTAGCCTGGTAGCTACTAAAGGAGGTAGCGTTCTTCTGACCTCATTTAGTTCAAAAGTTTGGGTAGTAGGAAAAGCCCAAATTGAATTATGAATGAGGTAGGACGCCATAGCATCCTTGGGGATTCCAGAGTCGTAAGCAATTCTGGAACCGATTCTGTCTATCAAGGGGCCAAGAGGATGCTAGTTATCATACCACAAGGAAGTAGAATGACCATTTCCTATCACTCTAAGAATATAAGGCCGTATCAAGGGTCTAAGCTGCAACAATTTCCCCCAGACCCAAGTGCAGTCTCTAGGAATTTTCAAATTCCAAAAATTCCTTCATTTTATTCAGTATGATTTGACCCATTAACACCACATGGATTGCTCCCCTCCAGAAATAAGGAACCAAATGTGTTTGGCAATGGCTGTCTTATTCCACACTTGCATTGCATGGACTTGAAACTAAGGCCACCCTCTTACTTAGGGGCGCACAGGTACTCCCAAGAGACTTTAGCACCAGTTTTCCTAAGATCGGGGCCTAACCAAAGAAATGCTTTAAAAATTGACTATACTTAATCAAATTTTTAGGAATTATGAACAAGGAAAACCAATATGTTTGAATGGAGAAGAGGACATTGTTGATCAACTGAACCCTGCCAACATGTGAGGTCCCTGTTTGTCCATGTCTTAGTTTTAGCAATAATGCTACCTACTAGACGCTGGCAGTTAGAGGCCTTGAGTTTAGTGGAGAAAAGTGGCACCCCAAGATATTTGACAGGCAGTGTGCCTTCCTTGAAGTCTAAGACCTCTAAGATTGTCAATCTAGTGCTTGTGTTAACCCAAAGAAATAGATACTACTTTTTTCAGGGCTAGGTGAAGGTCTTGACAAAGTCTGAAACTCAGAGAGAGCATTCTGGATATGATTAATTGACCGTTGACCAGGCTTGGACCTGCGTATATAGGTAAATGACTGGCGTACGTACGCCGATCAAAGGTAGTCCCATCACCTTTATACAACCATGTTCACAGGACTTTTGTGGCACCTCAGTGCACTGTTTGATCGTCCGAGAAGCAACCTCAGGGCAGAGAATGTTCTTACCCCTCTCATATGCCACCCATCACCTTGTCATGGGCATTTAATGAGAAGAGACTTTTTGGCCAATGCTAACCGGCCCTTTCAGCTAGTTACACCCTTCTCACTTCTCCTATATATACCCCCATGCATTCCCATTACAAAGGGTTACCAACTTGAACTCCCTAGTTGTAAGTTTAAACCTCAAAGCATCTTGTTCATCCCTTTCTTCCCTTTGAAAGGCATTGACAAATGATATCACCATAGCCCACTCAATTCTCACTTATTCATTCTCATACTCCATCAACCTTCCAAGTTCAAAGCTCAAAACATTCATACAAACTCAAAACCAATGGTATACCACCTTTGACAACTTTCTGTTCTGATCCCTAAGGGGGCTAGCAAGGTCAAGGCTGGTAATTAATACCAGTCCTGACCCTAAAGCTAGCAAAGCTTCAAAGCCGTAGTGGTTAGAACTGGCGCACGTCGGTCCCAAGTATGTGTACGCCAGTCATGGCTATATGTGTAGTACTGGCATGGGGATCAGTGTTTAGCTATTTTATGTATTTTATTCCATATATCACTGTGGAGCATGCTAAAAAAATTGTTTACTGATTTCCTTAGTTAAATATACTAGTTTTATTTTTCAATATTCATTTCTGCTACTATGGAATGCCTCTGGGGTCGTTCTGAACATGTCTCAGAACCTAGAACGTGTAAAGCCAAGCACTGGACAAGAGGTTACAACTAGAGTACAATAGACTACTACTCGCGTACGCTAGTCTATTCCAATCCAGTGGCTGGCCCTTGCATGACAACTAAGTTTGGCCTCTGTTTTATCCTCACACTGTTTACGGGGTGTTTTATTCTTTTGGTGGCCTTTGAGCCCATTTAAAATTGCCTAGAACTATATATTTGTTGTCTTATAAACTGCTTGGTTTGTCTTGGGTGAGCATTGATCACTTCCAGAGCCCAAAGGGTTGAAAATAAGAACTGTGGGCTTAAGTTTATTGTCGCACGTCAAATCTGTAGTAGCATACGCAGGTGAAATTAGCATGCAGTGACTTGGTTAGTGCATGTTGATTTCTTCCTGCTCACGTCACTCAGGGTCAATGTTTTCCAGCTTGTTTAAAGCTCCCACAGAAGTTTGTTTTCATCCTATACTAATTGTTTCAATAAGCAAGCATGCCATTTTATCACATCTTGCCAACAAGCACCTCTAAAATGTTTGTCCATGGCCTATTAGTCTTTGAATAGGCCCTATCATAGTTTTACTAGGCCTTTTCCACAGAGGTGGAGGCCTTTTTATTTCATTAAGCATGCTTGAAAGTTCAAAGCAGAGGTTCAGACCTCCTAATATATTTTCGGTCCTTCACAAGCCTTTTTATCGTTCTATAGTTTCTTTACAACCAGGCTTGGATGCAGGACTCTATTGGTGTAAATAGACTTTTGCTACAGGTTCGAAGGCCCTTTGAACTCTTTGTGTAGACCTGAGCCAATATTATAAGCGATTCAAATAGAAGTTCAGACTTTTCCTGTAGGACTAAATCACTATTATGAGCACTCAATATAAGGTTCAGTCCTTCCAATATGAGGTTCAATCCTTGCTAGGCTTTTTCATGGTTCACTCATTTTTTTTATGATTAGACTTGAACACAGGCCTTTGTTGGTGGAAATAGGCCTGATAAAAGGTGGGAGCATTGAGAATCACCTCTGAGATAGGCATGAGCATCATCAAATCACTCTAAGAAGCCCTAAAGGATACAGAAGGAGGCATTTATCTCTAAGAGAGGCCTTTGAAAGGCCTGTCCAAAGATTGTTGGTAGACTCCTCCCAAGATCAGAATTCAGAAATTTTGTCAAAGACCTGAGAAGAACATGGAAAATGCCTAATGCCTACGAAGTCCATAGGCAAGGTAAACAAAAAAGGTACGCTAAAATAGGATTCAAGATCTGTTTGGATGCCAAAAATAGTTTACTTTTTTATACATGCTTTGATCCTAAAAGTAAAAAATCAAGGCATGGGGGGCATTGTTTATACCCGTTTTTGTCACCAAACCTTGGGCTAACGCTAGAGGGCCATTTAATTAATTGCTAATTAAATTGGGCCGATATATATGAATTTCTCGGACTAAAAATTAACGGGCCACGTTAATTTGTGATTTGGAGCAAAACTCGATTAATTAAAATTTAAGTGAAGCGGTTACACCGAATAAATTTTCATGGAACTATATTATTCAGAGAAGTTAAAACCCATTTTTGAACATGGGCATGTGTAGCTTGTTGCTACAGAAATGGAGTGCTCCACAACGTAAAAAACAATTGGGTTTTTTACTTGATATTGGAAGCAAGTATGGACACTTGGCATCCAAAGAGTAAGGAGGAAGTTATATTTGCCAAGTCATGGGACACTTGTCCAACATCCAAGAACCCCACTCCCCCATGATTTCAACTTATGCGGCCACTACTCCTCCATAATCCGGCTGCTCTCTCTCTTCTCTGCACCACCTTGGCCTATAAAT
Organism: Rhododendron kiyosumense; assembly: GCA_019656275.1. NCBI lineage: Eukaryota > Viridiplantae > Streptophyta > Magnoliopsida > Ericales > Ericaceae > Rhododendron > Rhododendron kiyosumense. The sequence goes on from BPLS01000186.1 coordinate 2,841,826, forward strand.
ATGAGAATTGAAGAAGGAGAAATGGTTCACACACCAATTAAGCTCAACGCATAAAACCAAAGTTTTCTCAGTGAAGCAATTATCTCACTTCTCTCATTTTCACTTAATTACTTCTTCAAGGAATTCGGGTTTCTATCTCTCTTGTATCCTAAACTTTATTATTATGACATAGTCTCTCTTGTATCCCCAACTTTATTATTACGACATAATAAAGTTACTTCTACGATGTTCTCTACTTTTTCTCACACGGTTGGAAAATTCTAAGTCCACGCTCGTTGTGGCTAAATCACGAACCTCATTGTGGCCTTACCCTTTGGGTGGGTTACACGCAATTGCTCTCACATACGAAGTCAGATCGAGGCGCACTCACCCCTTCTATACGTTGGATGCGACAAGTTCTGGCACGCTCACGCTCATACCGCACACGCCATTGAATTTTTCGCTCACGCCTACCTGGCGGAAAAGTGGGAAACAATTTGATACATTTATGTTAACACGTGTTTTGACACGTACACGAAATGACACGACACGATGCCCACCCCTAGGCGGGAGGATGAGGAGGAAAACCAATTGGGGGGGGGGGGGGGGGGGATGTTCATTGTTAGACAGAAAAGGAAAGTGAGAGAGAGAAGGGAATAAGGCGTGCGTGAGTGTGTTTCAAATTTTGAACAAAACTACAAATATCTATTGGATAGAATTTCATCTCGGCCCAAATCTCCAACTCAATCCCAACCCTTAAAACCCTCAAAAAGTTAGTTTGTGAGGGAGACAATTTAAAAACACCCCTTTGTATTGTTATATGAAACTCAATTCCAACCCTTAAAAAGTTAGTTTGTGAGGGGGACAATTTGAAAACACCCCCTTGTATTGTTATATGAAAATGCGTGTATAATTTGGGTCCACATGCTATTTATTATGCAATGTATATATATTGGGCATGTATGTTAATCTCGTTGTGCATGGTAGTTTTGTCCGTGCATGGAATGGGTTGAATGCTAGTTTCAAATGCGTTAAACTAATCATGCATGTACAATATGTGTTTTAGCTCACGCGTCAACAAAATTCACGCAAGCAAAAGCATCATTAGCCCTTACCCTTTTTTTCACCCAAATTTGGATAAATAGCTTGATTTGGGTAAGGAATCTCCAATGCTTAATCCATAATCTTACCCAAATCTATTATTGAATGACATACTTGTAATTAATGAGAGTGAAAATAGGAGGTAGAACTCAAAATAGGTAGGCAAATGGGTATGACATTGGAGATAGATTATTAAACTTTTTACTCAAGTTTTGAGGTTCCGTTTATTTGAACGTAAGATATTGTTTAGTAAATTTTTTATCCATTTTCCGTTGTTTGGCTATAAAAAAGGAGGAGGAAAATATTTTCAAGGTTAAACATTTTGCACCAACGGGCTGAAATTGTTTTCCTTTAATTTTTTTTTGAATGACAAAAAAATTCATTAATCTTGAAGTTGGTTTTCCTCTAATTTTAGCTATAAGTCATTTTTGTATTTCACCCTTCGATGGTTCGACATTTCTCAAAATCACGTACTCATTTCCTTTTTCTCCCAAATCATATTAGATCCAAAACAAGAGAGATAAGGAGGAGGAGAGAGAGAGAGAGATTGTGGGAGGGAGCATTAACTAAATCAAAATTATTTATAAACCAGTAATATGCCATTGTTTGAAAAAAAATTTCATGCACCAACCAAATACCAAATACCAAAAATTAAAAATTTAAAGTTTATTTTTTGAAAAAATATTTTATATCGAAACAAACGCAACCTATGAGTAATAATATATGGGCCCGTTTGGATGGCTCATTATCAAGGGGATAAGTTAACAACTCCTCTAAGGCAATGGGGCCAGGGCTTATACATGGTTTGAGAGGCTACAATGGGGAGAGTTTTCTTTTCACCCCTTCTTTGTAAGACCCGCCAATACCCCCTGCCGGGTATTATTTATGAATGGGTTTGGGGATGTTATTCGTTACTATTTCCGAATAAGGCCAAAATAATACCCATCTTCCTCTATTTTAACTACAAAATAATATTATCTCTTATTCAAACTAAATACTATTTTATTCCCCTATTTTTAATACCTCATTCAAACCAACTAATATTTAATCCCCATCCATAAATATTACATCCACGTAGATCAACTCTTATTAATCAATAATCCCTAATATTTTATCCCATATTTATAGATAATACCCCCAATTCAAGCACCCACAGCAGGTAATAAGGCTATAGGTAAAGGATCGGGGATTCGGAGATGTGTTCTCTTTTCAAATAACGCATACTAAAAATTCCAAAATTGCAGAATTTAAGCCCATACTTCTTCCCGTCCCACTTCTCTCGTTTTCTCAAACCTCGTACAGCAGACTACCGACTACCGACCACCGCCGCGCTGACAATAGATCCACCACCAACCTCCGTCGACGCCACCCCTTCTCCCTCGCAGGCTCCTCTCTCTCTCTCTCACTCTTGAAGAATCAGGCAACATCGTCGATGGGTTAGAGGTGTTTCTTCTGGGCTTTATTCTCTGGTAACTTCTGAATCTAGCTTCATGATTTTGGTTTTCATCCAATTTATCTTATAGCTTTATGATTTTGGTTGGGATTTGATCGAAAGATCTAATTCTTCAAACCCCTAATTTTTGATATCCCCTTTCTCTCTCCTCCCAAACCACCGACGCACCACCACCATTGGGCTGTACCTACCCCACCACCATGATTTTGGTTTGGATTTCATAAAAAATAGGGGATTTCAAGATTGCCCATGACGTGTTTGAGAAATTGCCTCAGCCATTACGCAGCTTCGCAGCTTCAACATGCGTTATGTGACTAAAAACACATTTTTACGTAGTCACGTGGATTTTGTTGCCACGCAAGTGATTACTTCAACGTGTTTTGAAAGTGCGTGAAAGGCTATTTTTAAAATAAGTAGTATATTTCTCGAATTTGTTTAAAAAACGGGATATATCTATCAGAATCTGTGAAGAAGAGAGTACAGGTGATTCGTACGTCTCTCGATCAAACTTTCAAGCCTCGATTCAGCGGCATCTCCATCTATCATTGTCGTCAATCTAATCACCATTTTTGCAGACCCTTCTTTCATTGAGGATGATCGACTCAGTCAGGTAAACAAACACTGGTTAGGAATCTGGATTCTTTAGGGGGCTTAGAGCTGGTTCTTGGTCCCCACAAATATGAGCAGCTCCGAATTGGGGAATCTCCTTGTATGAGGGGAGATGATGAGCACTAGGATACACACCCCATTTCTAGTGTTTACACATGAAAACTCTGTAAATAATAGAGGAAACTATGGAAATTTAGTTTATCGGGATAATAAGGTAATATTAACCAAAAAAAGGGCTTTCCGCCTGTGTACTTGTTGTGCAAAGAAACATAATTGGATCTCTGAGGGAATTAAGTTCTCTCATTTTTGTGGAAGAAGTGTTGACTTGTTATGGAAGAACCTAGGGTGGAGAGGTAGTTTGGTTGTGAAACGTGTAACAGAGCCCTTCTCTAGGGACAAGGCTCTTGTTCGGTCTCTGTCTCCATTATGGGAAGAAGGGTTACTTTTGATCCGGTGCTCCATCTTTGTTGCCGTGATGTCTGGTGTGTGCCTATTGCTATGGTATGGAAAGGCAAAAGCCAAGACTTATGTTGAATCAAAGCTTTTACCTTCTGTTTGTTCGCTACTGAGTGAGCATATTCAGCGTGAGCTTGATTTTGGTAAGGTTCGTGGAATTTCACCTTTGAGCATTACATTGGAGTCTTGTTCAATTGGGCCTCATAATGAAGAGTTCTCTTGTGGTGAGGTGCCCACTGTAAAACTACGCGTCCTACCTTTTGCGAGTTTGAAGAGGGGAAAGATTGTAATCGATGCAGTTTTGTCGAATCCAAGTTTGCTGGTAGTGCAAAAGAAGAATTTTACCTGGTTAGGAATACCTTCTTCCGAAGAAGGTAGTCTACAAAGGCACTTGTCAACTGAAGAAGGAATTGATAATCGTACGAAAATCAGGAGGATTGCTAGAGAGCAAATAGCCGTTTGCTTTGATAAAGAAAGAGATGATGCAGCTAGGGAAGCTGCAGAGATGGGTTACGTTATGTCAGAGAAAGGATCTCATACATCTGGGGTTGATGTGCCGAATGACACTGAATCATTTTTCTGCATGGATGAGCAACGACTGCACTGGCAAGATCATCACTGCATGGATGCAGGTGTTGAGTATGATTTGAAACATGCAGACTTAGAGAAAGCATTTGGGGTACAAATTCCTGATTCAGGGGTTAAATTCTGGTCTAGGCTTGTATTAGGGCCTGTAAAGCATAAATTCAAGAGGAAAGCTAATGGGCGAGATATAGCTGCCACTGGTGTCACAGCCAAAAGAAGAATTCTCAAGCGCAGTGCAGCAGCAGCTTGTAGTTATTTCCATTCTCTACCACTTAGGAGGTCATTTGGAGGTCCTGATGGTATGAACAAGACTCTTGCGGAGAAAAGTGAGGGTGATACTAGCGTCCGCCCTTCTGTAAGTAATAGTTTTGAAAAGCATTTAACAACTGATTATCAGAACGGGGCAGTTAAATTTGGAGGAAAGAAGAATTCTGAGCATGGAACAGTTGAAGAAGCTGGCAGTGATTACTCTACTAATGGAGGAGTCTTAGAATTCGGGAAGAAATCAAAAATTGGTCCTGAATATGAAGAAAATTCTGGTATCGAGCCTTTTCCCTACATAAAAACTTTGTCGCAATCATACTAACAGTGTCCCTCTTTTACATGATCCTTTTTTTTGACTGTAGGTAGACTACTTGGAATCAGAAATTCCATTGACCAATTTTCATCTATTACCGGTGTTGCGGCATCAGGAAAAACCAATGGTTGTGATGTACAAGGTGGAGATTCAGGAGTTGATGGCGCAAGTAGATTGGAAGACCTGGGGATACTTGACAATATTTCAGACAGTCAAGGATGCCGTAGATCTCAGGGTTCAACTTCCATAAAGCTGGACCCTTCGGTTGGAACACACCATTCGATCATACTTTGGCCTTCGAGCCTTAAGCTAGAATTACCTTGTTTAAATGATGGCCTGAGGGATCTTTGGTCATACTATATTGCTGGTCCTGTTAAAAGGCTGAAGTTAGATGTGGGTCTGAAGGTTGAAGATATTGTTGTGGAACTTGCGGAGGGGGTAGATGACATGCAGAACTCTGGTATTGAGAGAATGCTTCCTGTTACTTTGGATTCTGTTCGTTTCAAAGATGGAACACTAATGCTACTTGCATACGGTGACAAGGAGCCCAGGTAATTCTAGTCCTTGAGTAATTTTTTTTTTTGTCTCCCCTTCTCTATGTAGACTTCGATTCTCTTACGTGATTATGCATGTCTACGCATTCTATTTGCAAAAATGCCGGAAACCTCTTTGAGCAACACCTATAACGATTTCTAATTTCTCAAGCCATAAAAAGGTTTGGTTCAAGTGTGCTTAGACAAGGAATACTAATGGATATATCGATTACGAGTGTAGGTTAGTTCTGAAACTCTTAACATATGTGTGTGTGTGTATATATATACACATATATATTTACTCTGATTCTTTTGATTTAGCTAGTACTTGTGGGCCATTTCGGAGCTCTGATTTAGCCATTCCTTCTCCTGCTTGATAGTTTTGGAGTTATCAATAATATGTATTCAAGGTTGTCTTCTTAGTGGGGCGTTCTTTTCTTTACGCTCACGATTATCAGTGGACCAAGTTTTTTTCCTTACACCGGTTCCCTTTCAAGTCAATAGCTGGCAATTAGGCAAATGGTTTGACTTTGGCATAATCAACACCTGCAACTTGAGTAAAGCCTTTGGCCGCAACATGAGAATATATGATGTTGGCAAGGATTAAGTAAACAAGGTACAAGAAGTCCACCCAAGGAAGGGAAAAAAATGATCCGAAGGAAATAAGCTAAACAAAGAACAACTCTAATTGCAAATAACAACCACTCCCTATCCCAAGAGATTTAGAAACAACGGGGAAGAGACCGATGCACAAAGGTTCCTAAAATAATGCACCCTATCCCATTGAAAATCAATGTCGTTGAACTTGTCCTCAAAATTGCTTCTTTTTCACTCCAACCAAGTAATTGGAAAGGTTGAAAAATTGACTTGAGGCTGTAAACATTTTGCTTTCTTGTTACTTCTAAACGTTCTAAAGCTCAAAAAGCATTTGGTAGAACAAAGACGGGGCCACCCAACAAATATCCAAGGTTCTAAAAGTCAGCTATGCACTAGTGGGTGGTCGGCCACCTTTGAGCGATTAATCGGCACATAGCAATTAGTAATCGGAGATTAATCGGCGCATAGCAATTAGTCGGATCTAGTCGGATAGGGCCCCGCCAGCAATTATTGCTGTTTGATCCCAATTTTTAGAACACTGCAAGTATCTGACATATGATATATGGGTTCCATAAAGATCATGCCAAAGGGCTATCCTGGAATAAGGGTTTTAAAGATTCCTCATCCCTGTTGCACGTGATAAATCATGGAGAAATTTATTAGGCTGTTTTGGAAAAGTGATTAGTCAAACTATTGTGAGGCAACAACCACAAAATTGTTTCCTCTTTTGAAAATGTCCTTAATAATATGAATGATCCTGTGAGAAAGCGATTGGAAGAAAATATCCCTGATTAATGGAGCGATCACACCCTCCAATCACCAACACTTGGATTAAAAAAATCATTGAGAGTATCCGACAAGAACGCGATTCACGATCTGAGAGTTCGAAAAGAAATTAAAGTGTATGAAATTTGAACTGCATGGAGAGGCAACAAAATAAATGACCACCAAGCCTCAACTGACGAAACAACCAACAAATTTATATTCTACCAATTAATCAACAACCAGAACTACTAATAGAGTCAATAGTAACCAACCAATAGAGCACCAAAAAGAAACACACCCAACAACCTCAACAACAAGAGGCATGAACAAAAGACCAAACGTTTATATACAATATGACCGACCCAAAACGACCACGAATAAACTCCATGATATAACAGTCTAATAACATCGTATAAGTGATGTACCAAACCATATCACCATATGAAGAGAACTAGAACAAATCACGGAGAGAACAGATTGTCAACAAATAACAAGATAATCAGATCAAACTACAACCAGATTGCAAAATCAAACAGACCGAGAATAGATCAAAAATCAACAGCTCGAAAACAAAAATTATCAAACTGTCTGCAAGACGCAAAGGCGACGCTTGAGGGGTCTGGAGAACGATTGATGATGGTTGTCTGGGGTTGCCAGAGGCTGGAGAGTAACAAACGATCGTCGGTGTGATTTAGGGTTTCAAAGACTGGGTTTGTGATTTAAGGGTGCGATTTAGGGTTTCAAATTCAATTGGGTGATTACGAAGTCGATTTAGTGTTTTGATGGGTTTGTGGAAGTTGATTTACGGTTTTGGAAGTCGATTTATGGTTTTCAGACGACAGTGGTGGGTGCGGCTAGGGACGTGGTGGCTATGGTGGTGGACTAGGGTTTACGCTCTCATACCATGTTGTTAGAGAGATTGAAAGGGTTTAAGGTGTTAATTAATCCTAACACAAGAGAACTTTATTTATATTATGGAGTGACTTATTACATGACTCAACTATCCAATGTGGGATAAAGACTAAACTTTATTCTAACAGGGTTAAATACGTAATTTTGAAAATCTAAGGGACTAAATGTTGTGGTAATATACTATTAGGGTTTTATGTAGTTTTAGTATATGCTTGTGCTACACACTATATAGTATAAACGATTTTAATCTAAACATTGTCTTCTCTGCCAATTGCTGCTGCAAACAGACCAACGGTCTGCTCTCTCTCGTCTTTCTGGATCATCTCTCATCTTTCTCTTTGTTGTCTCTAGTCTTTGTAGTCTCTGTCCTCTCTCCCTGTTTTGTTTGTATGTAGTCATTGTTTTTTATTTCATATGTTTGCTGTGAAATAAATCAAATAATTTGAATTATATGTATGTAGGCTCTATCTCCATTTCTCCCATTTCCTGTTCGAATTTCGATGATCCGAGCCGCTCAATGTGTTCAGAATGTGATTTTAAGAGTACCCGTGAGGAATCAGCAAAAAAAATGACCAGATAGGGCTTCATCCGAGCAGTTTTTATTTGAACCGTTCGATAAAAAACAAACAAAAACTGCTCGGATGAAGCCTTTCCGGTCATTTTTTTTTGCTGATTTCTCACAGAGTACCCTTAAAATCACGTTCTGAACACATGGAGTGGCTTGGATTATTGAAATTCTATCGAGAAAGGGAGGTCCTTATTTTATTAAGGTGGTCCTTAGGAGAAGGGGACTCCTATTTCCTCTGTTTTGATGTTAGATGTTTTTAATGTTTTGTTCTACTTACTAAAAACTTGGAGAAGGGGAGGAGAATATTTATAAATAATAAAAAAAGGGAAAAACCGATTAATCTCTAGGCGTTGATTAATCCCTGATTAATCGGCCTAGGCCCTAGGCCACCGCCTAGCGCCTTGGGACTTTTAGAACATTGGTCGTGGTGACTGTAATCATAGCCCTATATGAGCGTTCATCACAATTCATTAGTATAATGTCAAATGTTGCGCCAAAGTGAGGTAGCACTTTAACAAAACAATAGAAAGGACAAAAGCAAATTAAAGTTGTTATTCTTCATGCCAAAGTGAGAAAGGAAATTATTTTGGACCAACTAGAAAACACACAACACACCTTTAATATAAGCACATGATATGCTTTAGCGTCAATCACTTATCTTCGACTGTGTCAAAGAAAGGAAAAGGGGCTGGAAATAATAAAGTTTGCATAAGTTATATTTTTTTGTTGGGAAAAATTCAAAAAAACACCTGAACTTTGAACCCAATGTCAAATAGGCACCTGAACTTAAATAAACTTCAATTGAACACCTGAACTTTCACTCCGTTATTCAATTTACCCCCTGCCGTCTCAATCCGTGACTTTTCTAACGGCAACCGCTGAGTTGGACACTAACAGACAGAACAAAACGTTAGAGGGAGAAATTGGAGGGAAACAACAGTGATTTGACACTTTTTTAGAGCCCTGTTCGGCTAAATAAGCCTATTGGCTTATTTATTGTCCTTATTCAATTTTTTTTCGTATTTGTTGATTTTTCATCAATTTTTTGGAAATTATTGCATCGTCATAACGAAAGGAATCTAAAAAGTAAAAAATTATTATCGATATCCATTTTTTTAATAAAAACGAAAAAATTGACTTATTTTTGTCTTTATTCAAAAAATTATGTTTCGATCATAATTTGTTACTTTTTAGATTCCTCTAGTTATGACGATGTAATAATTTCCAAAAAAATTGATGAAAAACTTGCTATGTTTGGATTTGTGTTTGAATTTTTTTTTGAAAAATAGTAAGGGTAATAAATGGAGCAAAAATGCTAAGGACATACATTTGTACACATATCTTGCACATATATTTTTATGAGGTCCACCTCGGGTCCCACCAATATGATCCGAACCGCTCATTATTTTTAAAATAATGTTTAAGAGTTTTTGTAAAAAATCAACTCGATAGGATAAAGGTAAGGGCTTTTTCAAAAATCGCAGTGCAAATCAGACTGTTTCACCCTATGATTTCTGAAAAAGCCCTTCCCGATATCCTATCGAGTTGATTTTTTACAGGAACTCATAAAAAATTATTTTAAAAATAATGAGCGGTTCGAATCATATTGGTGGGACCCGAGGTGGGCCCCATAAAAGTGTATGTGCAAGATGTGTGTAAAAGTGTATGTGCAAGTAGCATGACTGAATTGTAAAGAGAACAATAAAAAACACAAAAAAAATTTGAATAAAGACAAAAAATAAGTCAGTAGACTTATTTAGCCGAACAGGGCCTTAAAAGGGTGCCAAATCACTGTTGTTTTCCTCCAATTTCTCCCTCTAACGTTTTGTTTTGTTTGTTAGTGTCCAGCTCAGCAGTTGCCATTAGGAAAGTCATGAATTGAGACGGAAGGGGGTAAATTGAATAACGGAGTGAAAGTTCAGGTGTTCAATTGAAATTTATTTAAGTTTAGGTGCCTATTTGACATTGAGTTCAAAGTTCAGGGGTTTTTTTGAATTTTTCCCTTTTTTGTTTTGTAATTTGTAATCACATAGATACAGATACTTTTAGTGGATTATATGTTAGTCGCACATTCATTTTCCAAACCCAACAAATATAACTTGCCCTTTATTTTTCTGCCTAGGGCCCTAGCCTTCCACTTTTTTTTTTCCCTTGTCAAATTTCAATTGTAAGCTCCTCATCCCGCTGGGCTATCATCTTTGTCCAACTAATAGCAAACCTTGTGTCATATAACTTCTTCATGAAGCAGTTGACAATGCGATGCATGAATTTGTTCTTTCTTCTCGAGAAACTATTAAACCTGAGAAACCAAGATAGTCAAGATCATCTAAGAAGTCAGGATGTTTGAAAAAGCTTTATTTTTTCTACTTATTAAATAAGATGCTCTATGTTTTTCTTTTAATACTTTTCTCGGCTAAGTTAGTGCAATCATTTCAAGAGGATAACCTATCTTCACCATCATTATGTAAGAAACGTACCCTCAAGTTATTCAATACGGTGTGCCTTCCTTGCATGCATATATCAAAAGGCCACTATGTGACCCATTGTATATTCAAGTGTCATCCTAATCCAACAAAGGCTTGATTTAAGCTACAAATAGTTCAAAAGAGAAATCACAATGAGACATGCTATTTGCAAATGATCAAGTCCGTATTTCATCACAATAAACCTCTCAATTTCTAGTTTTACTGCATTGGAGGTAAGCGTAAGTACGTAATTTATATTCTTTGTAATATAAACCAGAACAACAACCGTTACACCAATTGTAGGTCCTCTAGGAAAGTTGGATTTGTATCTCAACTCCATCTCATAGGTGGAAGTTCTTGCGCCTTGTTGCTTAGCCCCGCCGGTTACTTGTCATACTGGCGTGTCGATTCCCAATTGTAGGAACTAGGTAGTCAATTGCATATAACTTGGAAAGTCTGAGTTGAACTACAGGGAATGGAATAATGGATTTACGGGATTTAGCGTTTAGGAACGCAAACCTTTGGTGATGGGTTTGGTAACCAACATTGGCTTCTAACTTTATCTTAGAACGGTCTCAAACACTTAACTTAAAAGGCAAGGTCCAAGGATTCAAATCATCCATAACCTAGGTAACTCAATCCTTCTCACGTATCACTCAATTGATTTCAAGCTCACCATGTTCTCAATCGGAACGTTTAGCTATGAAAATCATTTATATACTAAATGGTGCTTGGAATAATCAAAGTTCATTGAGAAGTTTATCAAACCCTTGGAGTGCCATCGATATAAGTATTACGTGTGCCAAGATCATTGTCAACACAAAAGCAAAGACTTGGGAACCCTAGTTTAGATTCAAAGCCATAAACTTTAATCATTCACAAACAAGTTATGAGAATCGTAAGTGAGAAGAACTTGAATCACCTAGGCCATAGGATGATCACCCTAGGACTGAGCCATAATCGACTGGCCCTCCAGGGATGAAGAACTCACCATGGAAGGGTAAGGGATTACAAGAGAAACATGTAAAACCAAAGCCAAAGCTCCAAGATCTAAGAGGGAGGTAGAGAGCAAGTACAAAGCTAGGAAGGACAAAATATCTGCAAACTCTCTATTCATGGGTATACAAATTTTTCTAAGAGTTGCCCTAGGTTTCCCTTGGAAAAGGTCAAATGTGGTGTTCTCGGGCAACATGTACTAGTAGAACCCCGAAAGGCTCTACTGGTACAAAGTGCTCCTAATCAAATTTTCCATTTTAAGCTTCTACCTATAGAGCTTTCTGCCTCTTACAAGTACAACTCCTTTTGACTGGAATTTTGCATTTATGCTTTCCTTTAGTTCTTGTCCCTTTCTTGCAACCTTCAAAACTTCTCAAAATGGTCTTCCAAGGCTTGACAAAAGACCTCCATGTATCCTCCGGACCTTGGGTACTCTTGGGAGCTAATGATAGCTCTCGGATATGCCTTTAACCTTGAATTACTTGCAGCGAAACAACATACCTTGCAGTTGCACGTAATATCATATATTAGTATATAGATGCGATTATGACAAAATAAAGGTATTAAGCCACAAATATATGGAATATTGTGTGCTCAATGCATGTTACATGTAGAAGCGAGGCACTCGCCACAAGATAATGTTATCTACGTTCTACAGAAGTAGAATAAAATTTTGGCTACTAATAACATCTCACAAGTTCACAGCCCACATGGAGATTTCAATTTCCAGAAATCCAAAATCTTATTGTTAGACAAGAAAAAAATGATCATTCAAGTTATGTAAGTACTGCTTAACAATTTTCATGGGATTTTTTTTTGTAAACAACTCGCATATATGTTCATCATTTAAGATGCATTAGCAAACAAATAGAAAATGAAAAGATTAGCGCATATACCTGATGAGAATAAATGTTGACCAATGTTCGATAGTACAAGGAATAATTCATTCATTGGTTAAGAAATTTGAAAAGTGAAAGATGAAAGATAGGGAATGACCTTCACAAAGATAGAGTATTCCGCCAAAAAGTCAAAAATACCTAAAACAGTATCTTTAAGACGATGCATAAATTCCAACTTCAAACCCACTTCGAGATTTAGTTTTAGCAACCTATAATTGAAGAAAGAATAAGCATATGAGAACAAACATATGTAGATCCCATAGGTAATTCATCAAGATTATGGGCTTGTTTGTGATAATCGTGGATATAGATTTTATATTCTAGCTTAGATTCTGCTGCAGGGTCTAGATTTTAGACTTAATAGAATCAGGAAAACATGTTTACCATAATTGTGAAATTAGGCTTCAAGAGTAGGCTGCAATGAAAGCTGGCAATGTTTACAGCAAAAAGCTGAAAAATAAGCTTTTATAAAACTTAAAACTTAAAATCTGATCCAAAAAGCTCCAGAAGCTACCCGAACCTTGCTTTGGGATTTTAGAAATTTTATTCCTTTTTTAGCTTTTCAAAATCTAGAAAACTTGAGAATCTGTTACCTAGAATTTTTGGTAAACACTCCAAATTGATTCTGAAAAGCAATAATCTGAAAATTTGCAAAATGAAGTTTTCGTAAACACCCACTATCTGCGAATCTTGGATTATATTCAGGGAGAAAGAAAATAGCGAAATGTAGCTACCTACACAAGTCAATTGTTAACCTTCCATTTTTTTCCAAAACTTCTCTAGTTTTTCTCTTTTTCTTTAACTGGCAAAAAAAGTTTGGCCTCATTGGTAAATGGCTTTTCATATTTTCAACTTTGGCTTTACAAACCAAATACAAAATCCTAACTGAGGATAGAAGAATGACCATGGTAAAGATTGCGCAGATGTATAAACTTCACATAACCTGAATGTTTCCCCTCCTAATCTTTGTAATATGAACGTAAAGTAGTCTAATAGAATTTAGGGTTACCCAATCTGAAGGGCCAGCCATGATGCCAGGAAGGGCGCGCATTGGAGGCCTTTCATAGTTGCAGGGCGTCGAGTGATGTCAGAGGCTAGTAGTGGAGGGGGTCATCTAGTAGAAGAGGATCCGTGAAGCTGGAGATTACAGGCCCTCCAGCCATGCAATAACACCACTAGTGAGGGTTGATCCATTGTTACCGCCCATCCCGACAAGCATAACCCATTACAATTCAATGATGGATTTACTCCCTTGAAAGACCCTGAAAATGAAGTCGACAAATGATTCAAAGTTTACGGATTATATGAAAAAATATCCTAGTTTGGGGATGTGGGTATTGGTCTTGAACTTGTTTTGGACGGATTGGGCTTGACAATCCATTGGGGGTTTCAATTCCTGTTCTCATGTACCTATTTGGTGGTCTCGTAGTTATACACAGAATGAATCTCACTATCTGTGTATTTCTCATTCGGGTTATCTACCTTGAGATTCTTGATAAACATCTTCCCCACTTGGCAAAATGTGAGGAGATCTCCGCAAAACTATGTGTAACTCCTCTCTCCGTGAGTTTCTGGTAATGCTGGTGGTGCTCTTTCATGTGACACCCAAGGGGTTGGATCATATACCAAAATGCCAAACTGCAGCAGTTTTACCAACAGGCCCTATGGTGGCAATGATTGACGGGAACAAAAAACGGAAAATCACAATGCTTCGGCTATCAGGGGTGGGTGTGTAATTTGAGTGGTTTGAGGGGGTAATTCTGGAAGATGGAAGTGTGGGAAACATTTTGGTTTCCTCCGTCTTTTAAAAGTGGTAGTAGATTGCATATCAAATAAAATTATCTCCTGGTATGAATTGTGGATTTTTTTGATTACTCTTGTTTTGTCATCTTTAATAGGGAGTTGGGCAATGTGAATGGTCATGTAAAGTTTCAGAATCACTATGGTCGTGTCCACGTACAACTAACTGGAAGCTGTGGTATGTGGAGATCAGATGTTCCATCAGAAGATGGTGGCTGGTTGTCTTCAGATGTTTTTGTTGATATCATTGAGCAGAAATGGCATGCTAATTTGAAAGTCGTGAATATCTTTGCACCGGTAAGGTATATAGTGTAACTTTGCTATAAACCTGGAAGTCTTTGAATCCTTTGGTTTTTAACTAAAACTGCACGAGAAGTTGCTGTTTTAACCCGATTTATGTTGATTGTTTACTTGTCTTGCCTCCTCTCCTGCAGCTCTTCGAAAGGATTCTAGAAATTCCAATCGCGTGGTCTAAAGGGAGAGCTACTGGTGAGGTGCTTTTCTAACTTTCTTTGTTCTCCTCGTTTTGCAAATCTCACATCAGCCCTTTGAGGGTGCCAATGATGATATTCCTGTTTAGCTGAGATATAACATGCATGCCATGGTTAATATATCATGATGCTTTGCTATCTGATTTTGATTTTCAAACTTTTTGAACTGCTTTTTGTTGTAATTACTTGTTGATTTGAGTAAAACCTTCTCGATTGGCCCTGATCGGATTTGTAGAGATTTGCTTACTTTTTTTTTAAATAAAGATGCAGGTGGTTTCTATAATGATGATTACTTTCAGCCTAAGCCCCTACAAAGTTATGGGAGTATTTTTCTCTTCCCATTTGTACTTTTTAATAGTTATCAGGGGTTCTTAGTTACAGGAAATGAAGCTACACACATGGAACAGAGTGCATAGATGAGCGGATAGTCGGAAGAATTGCATTTTTTAGAGAAAATTTGTTGTGGTAGTTCTAGAGGCTATTTTAAAAAGATATGGTCTTCTAGCCTGTCTTGGTTTCAACTTAGGAGTAGATGTTTGTAAGCTATAATCACCTTTGTTGAATAGGACTTATTTTTATCAGTAACTTGGCTGCTAACTAGGCTGTTAACCTTCCGATGTCTGAACCTTTACATTTTATGCCTGAAGCTTAGTATGATGGTTCCCAGGCGGTAATTATCTGCGATTTTTTTTTTTTCCTTTTGAACTTACACTGTATCTTGAATTATTTTTTTCTGCTCTTGAAATTATTTGTTAAACATAATTTATTGTTTTAAAGTTTATCAAAAGTTCTCATTGTCTTTTTACTTTCTATGATGTGGACAATTGACTAATCACAAGAGAGTAGAAAGGAGGAAGAGATCCCAATAAGAAAACAGGCAAAAGATAGAGAGTTCATATTTTGGAGTTCATGATATGGACGGTGTTGTCTGCAGCCTAAGTTCTAGGACTAAAAAGATACAGGCAGCTTGTGTATGCACACATTACTTTTTTGAATGTCAAAATT
Source organism: Rhododendron kiyosumense (assembly GCA_019656275.1). NCBI lineage: Eukaryota > Viridiplantae > Streptophyta > Magnoliopsida > Ericales > Ericaceae > Rhododendron > Rhododendron kiyosumense. The sequence continues at coordinate 2,857,617 of BPLS01000186.1, forward strand.
GTATCCATGCACCCAAACTCGTGATGTTGGTTGCTTTTTTAAGCATACATTTTTCAGGTACTGTATCAGGAGAGCAGTATTTATAACGAAAATGTTTCTCTGTGCCCTTTGATTATGTTCCCCGCCGCCCCGCCCCCCCCCTTTTTTTTTTATTGGAGAGTAAGACTGAGTTCTTATGAACTTAACTTAATATGAGAATTTTGTCCTTATTTGAATTTTTTTTTGCATTTGTTAGTTTTGCGCCAAACTTGGAATCGGAAAAGTAATTTTTTTTTTACTTTTACCCAAGCATTTTGAGAAATAACCACTTTTTCACTTTTTGCGCTAAAAAGTGGTTATTTCTCAAAATACTTGGGTAAAAGTAAAAAAAATTTACTTTTCCAATTCCTCTCGAGACGAATCAATAACCCACAAAAGTTTGGCGCAAAACTAACAAATGTGAAAAAAATTCAAATAAGGACAAAATTCCCAGATTTAAGTCAAGTTAATAAGAACGCAGCCTAAGTATTCGATTCTCTTCTGTTTTGTTTTAAATCATTCATCTTCACTTTCTTCTATAAGTTGACAATGCTGTTGATGGTTCTATGTTTGTTTAGACCTCAACTCTGCAACTCAACAAAGCCATTTCCAACACTTGCCATTATATTGTTTCTATCCCAAATGTGAACTCACACCATGCTGCATGTTTGGCTGACTTGGAATTTCATATTCTTATCTGCAGTTACTGACTGTTTACAGGTCCACATATGCATGTCAAGAGGAGAAACTTTTCCTAATCTTCATGGGCAGCTTGATGTGACGGGGTTGGCCTTCCAAATATATGATGCTCCATCATTGTTTTCTGTATGTCGAAGTCTTCTATCTGGAGATCTTTCTGCTAATATAGCAGGCTAGCGATAGTTACTTCTATGGGTTCCTGTTTGTGTTATGTAGTGATATTCTCAGTATGAAATTCTTACTCCTGTCAAAATTTCAACAATGCGGTTGGCACACATGTCTTGTGTTTTCATCTTCCAGTTATATAAGTCTGCTTCATAATTGCTTTACTCAAGCAGTCTATATAGCTTGTCTTACTTGGTGATGGATCTGAACTTTGGTGGTGTTATGCAGTGATATTCTCAGTATGAAATTCTTACTCCTGTCAAAATGTCAACAATGCGGTTGGCATACATGTCTTGTGTTTTCATCTTCCCGTTATATAAGTCTGCTTCATAATTGCTTTACTCAAGCAGTCTATATAGCTTGTCTTAGTAGGTGATGGATATGAACTTTGGAGGTGATGTGGTTATTAGGGTGCAAAAGCCTGGATTTGAGGCAGATTTCTGTGAATTTAGGCCTGCATTGCACTTGGAAAGTGGGCTGTGGAAAAATGTATACTCGTGATCATACTTTTTCCATCTGAGTCACCTGTTTTCTCTTAGGTAATGAAGTGGTAAAGCCGTAAAGAAAGTGGACTCAATGTAGGTGTGTTCTATCAGTCTTGTGCCTTTCTAAAGGCCACAAAGATAACTTTAGGTGGGTCTTTGCTCGAGTTTATGAAACTACGACACATGTTTTCTTTGGTCACAAATTGGTATGTTATTGATTTCCGTTAAATGGAACACTTAGCATGTACTCCCTCCGTCCCAATTTATTGGTCCCTTTTAAGGATTCCAACTTATTAGGGAAACATCATCATTGCACTTATCATATCTTTTCTGTTCTCTTTTTACCCTTTAAAACATCTATCTTTGCATGTACTTAAATTCTGGAAGGGTAAAAGAGTAAACTCATCACTTTTTGCCCATTACTTTTCAATTGGTACTATCTTTTTGGGACAGTAAAAAGTGCTATCTAGTACCAAAAATTCAGGATGGAGGGAGTACTTCTTAGGCTATTTTTGAGGTCATGTGCCTTTCTCTTGGAGTTTTTTACTTTCTTTGAGTAACCATTAGATGGGGGGTTGAAGTGGATATTGATCATTAGTTAAATACTTAAATGGTCAATTGAATTGGAGAAGTGACTTTAGTGTTCTTCGAATCTTTGTTTAATGGGCAATTTAGCATCTATAGCTATTGAGGGGTAAGCTTATGGGACACTTATGACGTAACCCGTTTATATAATCTTTTATGGTTGTATTACTCTCACCTATAACCGTTTGAAGGTGACAGGGATTGCTTTAAAACATTTTTCATGTGCTTGAAAAGTTCAATGGGTTTGGAAAATACACAAGAAACTTCAAATATTTGTGTTGATGTTTGGTAAAGGTATGGTGGATAGCACCAGGGTCCCCAAAATCCTGCATCTGCTTCACATGGCCAACCCTTTCCTTGTTAAGCATTCTGTGAGCTAAAACTGTATTGTTCCTTTCTAATACTTTTCTTTCTCTATGCTCCATTTACAATCACGTGGCATTACTCTAGATTCTGTGTTTTAAAAAAAGCAAGCTGTGAAGATACTTTAGAATATCTGTTTTTATGGTCTGTTTATTCCTTTTGAGAGCATAAAGTGAATCGGGTATCTAGGTGCTCCTTGATGCCTTTTCGCTTTGATATGGGTACATATTTCCACAACACACCCCTTGAGTTCCTCGATTTTTGGAGGTATAGGGGGGCCGCTATTTTAGTGGTAAAACTTTATGAGAGCAGTCTATTTGTGCATTCATTGACAACTCTAGTCAGCCCCTGTCCATATGCCCATCAATTGGGGAATTACTTGGGTACTGCTATTATACTGTTGTATGTTTCTGGGGATACATCAGAATTATCCCAACCAAGTCTGGTCCTATGTGATTGCTTTGGGTTGCAGTGATTTTGCTACAACCATCGCATTCTTCCGTTATGGTTTCATGGTGTAACCTTGAGTTCCTCGAATTTTGGAGGTGTAGGCAGCCGCTATTTCTGTGGTAAAACTTTTTGAGAGTAGCCACTTTGTGCATATATTACTAGAGGTTAGGTGTGTCTCCCTCAGCTTGTACCCCCATCAATTGGGGTTGATTACATGGGTACTGTTATTGTTGTTCTTTTTTGGAACTGATTCTTGTAGCCATTTGGAAAGTCTTTACTGGATACCACTTTTATACCATTGTTTCCTTTTCTGCAGGATATGTCTGCAAGTTTATGTTTCCGTGGTCAACGAATTTTTTTACATAATGCAAGTGGCTGTTTTGGCAATGTTCCGTTGGAAGCTTCTGGAGATTTTGGCATTAATCCGGAGGACGGAGAGTTTCATCTTATGTGTCAGGTATAGTCTTTGCAAAGAATGTGCTATAGGCATGGGTTGGTTTCTTCAACATCAGTCTACTTAATTTTCTATGATGAACGTCTCAATTTTTTTGTTTTGGGGGTTGAAGCGGGGCACTCTGCTAGTTTGTCACTTGCGGAGACTCCATATAAGCAGGAGGAAAAAAAACAATTCCTGCTCATCAATGTGGGCTCAATTATATTCAGGAAATTATTGTATCTGCTATGAAGCCTTTTCTTTTTCTTTTTTCTCTACTGTTTTTGTGGAGGAGTGATTTGTTATTCTTTTGTGAAATAAAAATGGTTCAGCAGGAAGCATTATATACTTCTGTTTCTATATGGTGTGGGAAATGAGATCTGTGAAACTTTAAGACATTTCTGTTTCGAACTAGGAAATGTGTGAAAACTCAATGTCTTCGTAGGCTTCATTAACTATGGCTTGATGCTGTGTTTTCATTCTATTTCCCATGATAAAGAAAGTTTCTTATTGTGGTAATTTGTCTTCTACAGTCTTTTTGTTGGCTACTTATGTATCATTACTTTTCCAGGTTCCTTGTGTTGAAGTAAATGCCCTGATGAAAACTTTTAAGATGAAACCTTTATTGTTCCCGGTATGTTATCTTTTGTTTAGTGCATTATTTCACATGAATCTTATGGTCTATAAGTGCCTGTACTTCTTTATTTTTAGATTTCAATCCTCTTAAAATGCGTTAGACACCTTGGTCTCCTCTGTTTGGGTTTTACGTTGACCTTTTGGCAAAGTATTCTATTCTCATTCCATGCAAGCACAAATAGTCTTTTGAGCAAAGAATATGAAACATACAACATGAAAATTGTTGACATCCATCCTTGTCATCATGGTCTATAAAGCCAAGTTAACCTCTACCCTTTTTAAGTTTCAATCCTACCACCTTTGCTAGAGATTTGAATACCTGAATGCCAGTATTTAGTTCCCTGTATTGCTACTTTGTCTGGACATGCACGAAGGAGGGCTTCAAGTTAATACTTCAGCACTGCTTGGTAGTTTTGCACATGGGCAAGGTGTTTCCTTATTGCAGGCGATCTGTGAGGAGGTGTAATGTGGTGTAAGTCATTTTTTCTATGGAGGAGATGAAAGCATTATTCACGTATTAGCCTGAAAGTTTCCCAGGGAGTTGTGGTGTCTTCTGGTGTCTTTCCGTCATTGCTCAGTTTCTGCTGGGCACTTCTGGGGTGGGGACATCAGTGACTCGTAGATTGTTGGAAGTTGGGTTATTAAAGGAAATGAGTGATGGAGAACATAGTTGCTGGCCCCCATGTCTAACATGAGGATTTTTTGGTTGAAGGAAACATGTTTGAGGAATGTGCTGCTTTTTAAATGATTGTAGCTCCTATTTGCAGGTTGTGGAGTGTGATACTGTAGTTTATTTTATTTTATCTTAGTGGTTGTACTCTTCCTTCTGTCCTGCTAACTGGTGCCCATTAGGTAGCCTTTGAGAATGTCAAAATAGTATATTTCATTATTTAATTCCTCTACGGCTCTACTTATTTCTTCATTCTCTGCACACATTACAAACTTTTTAATTTTTATTGGAATGCTAATCAGGAAACACTTTTGTTTAAATTTAAATGGCAATTTTAAAGTGTGACGAATTGTTTTATTACTTCTTTGTGTCCTCTTGGCTAAAGAACAATCATTTTCTTAGAACTGAAGAACAACATATTTACTACACGGTACACATTGATAGGCCCTCTGATTTTGCCACTCCCCTAATGTCTAAATACACTCTCTTATTTTTGTGTTTAAAAATTACCTAAAATTACATCTATGTTATACAAAAATTCCTCATTTTATTCTGGCATAATGGATTTTGTATAACTTCACATAATTTTAGGATATAAGATATGTAATTGATGAACAAAATGGTAGGGCAAAATCACCATTCCCAAAATAAAAAAAACCCCACTGTAACACACTTTTTTTTTTTTTGATAAGTAAATAACTGTATTAAAGAAGGCATTAAGGGAATGCCACCTGAATAAAAAAAGAGGCCACCTAGACAAAAAGGCCCTATACACCACCTTGAGAATTGAACTACTCAAACCAATCTAGAAAATGATCATGAGATGGATTATATTCTTCCTTATCCCAACTATACAAACTACCAACCACAAAACTTTTAATTTTAAACAAAGGCTTTTCAATCCCTTCGAAGCATCTCGAATTTCTCTCACGCCAAATAGTCCACATCAAACAAAGAAGAATCGTAGCCCATACTTGGTTCTTCTTCTTACCCACTCTAGCACCCCTCCAAGCGATTAAAAGCTCCATAACATTCCTCGACATAACCCATTGTAACCCAAACCGGGATAACACCACGGACCAAAGTTCCCATGCCACTGAGCAATGGATGAGTAGATGATTCCACGTTTCGGCATCCCTTTTACACAGACAACACCAATTAACAATAATTCTCTCTCTACGAACAAATTATCGATAGTAAGAATTTTGCCTTGAGCCGCGCACCAAATAAAAAAATCCACTTTCAACGGTGCTTTTGTTTCCCAAATCTCTTGCCACAGAAGGCTAGAGATAACACTCCCCCGTAGCGCTTGATAATAAGAACTCACTTGGAAAAGGCCTGATTTAGAAAGAACGCATCGCATCCTCTCCTTCACCTATTCCTTGCATACTGTACACTCTAGAGAATAAAGCCATCAAAGCTTCCTCCTCGCGATCTCGAATATGTCTACGCAAGCGAACATTCCAAACCGTAGCCCCATCATAGAGAAGACGATGATTTGAGACTGTTGCATCCCTTTCACAAGCCAGTCGATAAATACTCAGGAAAGCCACCCGCAAGTTGACTTCCCCACACCACACATGGTCCCAAAACTTCACCCTTCTCCCCTTGCCAACTGCCACATGAGTATAATTTACAAAGGCATCCCATCCATTCATGATACCCCTTCACAACCCCACACCATACGGCAAGTTCACATTACAGGAAGGCCATCCACCCTACTCACATCCATACTTCGCTACAACCACTTTCCTCCACCATCTCTCTCTTTCACATGCAAACCTCCAAAGCCATTTCTCCAAAAGAACTTGATTAGACAGCTTTAAACTTCTCACTCTCAATCCTCCTTGCATAGGAGTACGCACAGTATCCCAATCAACTAAATGATACTTAAACTCTTCTCCACTCCTCCCCACAGAAAATCCCTTTGTATCTTCTCTAACCGCTTAGCAACCGAAACTGGAATAACAAACAAAGACATAAAATAAGTGGGCAAGCTAGAAAGCGTACTTTTGATAAGTGTCAGTCTACCACCTTTTGAAATAAATTGACGCTTTCATCCCGCTAACCTAGTCTACCACCTTTTGAAATAAATTAACGCTTTCATCCCGCTAACCTAGTCTACCACCTTTTGAAATATATTGATGCTTCCATCCCGCTAACCTCTTCTGAAATCTTTCTACAATAGAGTCCCACACCGCCTTTGATTAAAAGAGGAGCCCAACGGCATGCCCAAATACAACGCCGGAAATGACGCCACCCTACACCCCAAAATTTGAGCCAGTGCATCAATATCATCAACTACCCCAACCGGAATCATTTCCAGGTTGAACATAAATTAATAAATACTCCCTCCGTCCCATTTTCATTGTCCTTTTTTGATATTCGTGCAGTTTTCAATCGCTTATATCTTTCAATGTGAATCTCCAAAAATATGTAATATGGATCTTATTTGATAGATTTCAATTTGTTCTATAATTCAAAGATGTCAAAATCATGAAAAATATTATAGATTGAAAGATATACGCAAGAGACAAAAAAGTGAAAAAGGAATAATGGACAATGAAAATGGGACGGAGGGAGTATATACATTTCCACTTAGCCAAAAGCACCACTCAAAACAAAGTTAAATTTTAGGTGAACATGTAAAATATAATTTCCATCTTACATATTCAAAATTCTGTCCAGTTTCATGTACAATACAAATGTCCACCTTCTTCAGTACCTACCAGAGATTTCTTATGGCAAAATACTCCCTCCTCCCCAAATTGTTTGCATGATCCGCAAAACAAGGACTTAAAAATTTTACTTTTTTTAGAACCAAAAATTCAAAAAAAAAAAAAATCATAAATCGAAAGAACTCATTGATACCTATTAAATTGTTGAATATTTTTATTTTTGGATTTTCCTTGGAAAAATTGTATCATTTACCGAGCAAACATTTTGGGATGGAGGGAGTAACTCGAAGCAAACTATGTAAATTCCAAAATACTTATATGGAAACAAAGTCGAAGACAAAAGAACTCTAGTAGCTTTGGGCAAAAGAACTCCACCAGTAGCTTTAGGTGTTGATTTGCGCATAAATAAATCTTCTAAGTGCAAAACCAACTTCCTAATTTACCATTGCGACAAATAAGAAGGCAATATAAGACGCACATTTATCTCGCCAATAGAACCTGAAATATAATAAAAAAATAAAAAAGTTTCTGTTGATACCTAATACTTCAAAGAGAACACATGATACAGGCCAATATCATTTGAGAATATCTTCTTTTTCTTCCTTTGTGAATCAGTGGCATGGTATATTTTGCTTCTCCAGGCTTATGGCCAACTTTCTTGTGAATATCTTCTTTTTCTTCCTTTGAGTATCGGTGCTTGGTATTTGGTGATATTTTGGCCAACCTTCTTGCACCATTTCCAAGTCTTAGTTACTTTTCCTCCTCCTTTTCCACCTTTCAATTGCTTTGACTTGGGATGCCCTTTGGTTATCAAAATCGGAGGACAATGGACATCGCCAGTTGCTTTATCCACTAAAATTTCCCCATCCAACCTTGGTGATCCTTCCACATTTTGTGTTACTTTCACACTTTGGGATACTTCACGACACCAGTCGCGAAGGTATATAGATAGATGGAATTCTATAGCAATCCTTACTAAGAAATACCATCCCAAAACACAATGTGAGTTTTTCCCTTTGTATCGTCGTGATGTTTGACTACGAATTCATGACCGAACTCATGTACTAATGAATATAAAGTTGCTCTTCCAAATTCCTCTTAAAACTTGTCTGAACACTACAAGCTTGCTCTTCCAATGGCAAACATTGTTCTTAAAGTAGAACCTCTATCGCTGTGTTCGGTTGCTAGTTTAGTTTCAGTTTTAGTTTTGTTTCCAATCATTACCCTAGATCTTTCTCCAATCATTACCCTATATCTCCAATCATTAATTTCATTTCTCTCTCTATCTCTCTCCAATCATTACCCTATTTCTCTCTCCACCCACTACCAAAACTAAACTAAACTATTAACCAAACAAAACCTATATTTTTGGTTTTTGCAACTAGGGTTGCAAATGAGCCGAGCTGCCCAGCTCATGGCTGGGCTCGATATGAGCTTGTTTGAAACTCGGTTCGATAAGTAAACGAACAAGCTTGAGCCAAAATTCTCAGCTTGTTTATAAAATGAGCCAAGCCCAAGCCGTGACATGCTCGGCTTGAATGAGCTCGAGAGCTGACCTACGCGTAGGTATGTTGAAAATATACAAACTTAATACGTATCCAAAGGCAGTTGAACTTCGTGCGTTGTGCTAGCACTAGGCAAGCACGAGCACCAATAGGAGATTGAAGCATTCTACCATTAAAGAAAAGTGGAATACTTGCCTCTTCACTTCTTCTGATGTGGGATTAAGGCCCTTTATTGGATTGCTTGTGTTTGTTTGTCCTACATCGCCTAGTTAGGGAACTCTCACCAAATGGTTCCCTCGTAAATTAAGAACCCAAACACTTATTCCCTCTATGTGCTAGGTCCACCCTACAGCCATTGAGCTTCTCGAGTCGAGATCGAGTTTTGATAAAACTGGACGAGTCGAGCTCGAGCCCAATTTCCTTGGCCCGATTCGAGCTTGAGCCCACCAAATTTAGGACAGCTGAGCCCGAGCAACACAAAGCTCGGCTTGACTAGGCTCGTTTGTAGCCCTATTTGCAACATTGCGTCATGCAATTGTTGTTGAATATTTTCATTAGCAAGATCAACCTAAACAATATCACAAGAACTAAAAAGAAATTCAAGAAATAAATATTACTAACCTGCGTAACAAAATGTTCTAATTGTGTATGAGAGCTATTGAATCGTTTTACTTATGCAATTATTCCTCCAAAGAAATAATTGCGAAGGTAAGCTGGCACCCAAAAATGCTTAATTTCATACAACCCAATGACATGCTTGTTCTGCAAATGGTACTTCGCAACCACGTGAGGCTATTGATGTTCAAACTCTTTAGGTTTGTCTACGAGATATAACTTGTAAAGACCAGCACAACCTTGATATTGACCTCAAAGAATAGCCGTAAACCAACCGCTAAACTTGCTAGTAATGTGCTATATGCAAAAGCTATGTTTCATGGTTTGAAATTATTCAGCAATTGCTTCAGTTATCCATGAATCTTGATCAATTAGGATGTTCTTGGGTTGTTTCTTTGTTAAAGATACATAAGTCTACAATAAAAAATAAACGATTAATTAAAATGATAGAAGAAAAAATATAAAAGATACGCTTTAGAAAAGATAGAAGTCATCAACCATCAAAAAGAACTTGTTTTCTCATTTAGAGGCAGAGCACACTCAAATAGTATTGTCTTCCCGTGTCAAACACAACATCTTCGTATTTTCGGTACTGATCGCAAAAATGGGATGGAGACCAAAAAACATGCTCTAACTTTCTGTTCTCATCAACCATAAAAGCATATTGGAACCTTGCATTCTCTTCTTTTGCAATTCTACAATATTGTAAAGTTCTTCCGCATCATTGGCCCCATGCTTCTTTTCGATTCTAGTAAAAAGGTTTCAAACATCTTTCTCAAAAAATGGAAGTAACTGTGACTGATATCCTTTTCAATTTCCACAATACACATCCTCCTTAACAATTCTTTTATTTGCTGGAGGAAACCGAACTTCCAATGGACTCAACAACTCATGATTGAGTTCTTTAACAAATTCAGTGAATCAGTAACTTGCCATTCTCCAGGAAAGATTGTTAAGTAGTCCCAAAAGATTAAGCTTTTAGAAAATGGCTCAACAATGTATATCAAGCTAATCAGCATCTTCTCTCATGTGTAACCGCCTTTTGGACGTTGTGATGAAATTTCTTAAAGATAGAGCGAAACATAAATACAATGAGGAGAAACAGAATGCAAACTGGAATCAAATGCAATCAGAGAGACTTGAGCTGAAGACCTCTCCCAATTAGAGCTCTGATACCATGTTAAGTTACCAGTAGTCCCAAAAGGTTAAACTTTTAGGAAATGGGCCCAACAATGTATAACAAGCTGTTCAAAAAAGATATCAAAAGATTTTCTTAAAGTGATGCATTCGAGCTTTGCATCCACATTTTAGGGATTTCCTATTTCGTTGTTCCTTGAATGGATCAAAAATTTTCAAAGGCGCTTTCTCTTCACATTGACAACAAAAATAACGCCTTTTTTTTCCCCTCCATTCCCTTGTCAGTGCTATCTTTCCAAATTGAAAATGCATTCCTACACGTTTATTTCTTATAGCCAATGAAAGCTTCTTCTTCACTAAGAAAGCATTGACCAATGAAAGGATCAAATTTATTTTTTCCTAGATCATCTTTCTTTTTCCCAAGTTCATTAAGTTCAATATATATTAAAGTGCACTGAAACACCAATTTCTTTTGGGTACTCATCCAACGTTGATGCATTTTGTTCAAATTGTATCACCCTTTCTTCATCATTAGGAAGCTGATTTAAGTCAATGTGAAATAATGGTTCATCCATTGTCCAACAATTAAAGACATAATGTCACCAAAGAACTAATAAATGCATCAAACATTTAGCAACTGAAATTCAGGATTTGGGATTAGAACATATTTGAAAGAATGCATAACAAAATTGAATTATAAAAATTAAGGAATACACATTTTAAGTAGATAGAAAAGAATTTATATCAGGTCAAATAATGAAACCATAATACCAAGAGTCAAAGAAAGAAGCCTTGCATATCACATTTCAGATGTTCCAGATTTAAATCAATAGAAAAATCTGCATAAACAAGAAATTGTTGCTCAGATTGCGAACAAGGTAGAAATCGGAATGGTAAAATATTCAAGACAAAACTCACCCACCAACTGGGCACTTTCTGATTGTAGAGGAGTTCTTAAAAAGTTGAAGTATTTAAAAATGGAAAGTAGTGAAAAGTGAAACACGGAAGGTCTTTTTGTAGGTATATTTGAAAAGGAAAAGGACAGGTTGGGAGGAAAATGGTCTGCCACATGTGAAATTGGCATTTTTGGTGTTAACTAGTTATAGTAGAAAAAGGCCAGGGTTAAAATTGTCAAGTCAAATAAATATCCTTTATTCTACATGAGTCTGCAACTGCATTGATAGCAATGAAAATGGGCCCCCTAATCCTCCGCCTACAGGTCGTTTCTTAGCATTCTCCTTTTTCCTTTTGTTTTGTGTATTTGAAGACTTTCCCTTTTTGTAGATAGGTTAAAGGCTATAGGTACTTGGATAGTGCCTTATTCTTCCTCAACCTTTGAAAAATTGCATTTCAAAAGGTTGTGCCCAGTTGGCAACATCTCAATACACTACAAGAGTTTATTTATCCTAATCCCTAAACCAAAGAGTCCGAGTCTAACTCTGTTAAAGAAGTCCTGCATCCTCAGTAAGCAAATATAGAGCAGATAATAAATTGATTGCATTTCGTTTGAATTACGGGAATAATGGCAGTAGAATGCAAAGGCCAAGTTTCCGTCGGTTCAAAGAACACCTACACTTTTATTAGAGAAGGGATGCTATGTGGGGATGTGTTGTACTTGTACTCTTTCATATACTCCTACTGTTTGTTTTTCAAAGACTGTTGACATGGGGTTTTTAGTCATTCTTTTTGTTTACCTAAAACGCAGTTTTCTTTCGTCATTCACTGCAGTTGGCTGGATCAGTAACTGCAGTATTCAATTGTCAAGGACCCTTGGACGCTCCTGTATTTGTCGGAAGTGGATTGGTTTCACGGAAGATAGCTCATTCAGTTTCTGAATTTCCTGCATCATCTGCATCTGAGGCAATGGTGAAGAATAAAGATGCTGGGGCAGTGGCAGCACTTGACCGTATCGCATTCTCATATATTTCAGCCAATTTCACTTTCAATACTGATAATTGTGTAAGCAGTTCTAGTAGATATATTATGTGCACATTTAATCAATATCAAACATTTCGTGCATGTTATTATCGTGATTTTTATTGTTTCATTCACAGTTTGTAAAGATTTCCTTTCGAGTTCACTCTGCTTGTGACAGGTTGCTGACTTGTATGGGATCAGAGCTAGTCTCATTGATGGTGGAGAAATTCGCGGGGCAGGGAATGCATGGGTTTGCCCGGAGGTAATTTTGCATGTGAAATATTCCTTGTTTCTTGGTCTGCACAAAGTACACATAAGATTGATTTATCGCCACTTCGTTTCATCAGTTGGAGTACTTTGCCCACTAACTAGTGATTACTTAATGCATACTGTTTCGCAGTTGAGTTTAAGGATATATACCTCTTTTGCAAATAATTGCATGTTATTAGATGTAGACAGCCATTACTAGCATTTATTCTGTAACTCGATCTATTCAGGATGCTGGAGCAGGTAGCTGGATTGAGGCCATTGATACCGAGTTGTTGTCTCACTCATTCATGTTTTCCAATTCTGAAGAAAGTCAGAACTAGTTTCAGTTTTGAACATGTTCACAAAACCCTGTACCCACCACCCTACCCAAATGCTATATTTCATTGTTCAAATGTGCCATTATTTTGGAATTGTTAGTTCGTAATTTCAAACTCGAGCATGTTCTTGTGCTTGTCAGTTATATGAGATACAACATGACTCAAGGTTTTGTTTTCCACCCTTCTTTGAATTATTGTTCCGTGTATCTTAGTGGGGTAATTGTAGGTAATCAAATTTTCCTCTTCTTTCCCTACAGTTTGATCTTTATTAGTAGAGGTGATGATTACCTTATCAGTAACCATCTGAATTGACTACGACATTATAGATAGAGGTAAGATTCTATGATACTATTGCTGTGCCTGCAATATCTTTTCTGGATGCAGGCCCATACGTTGACAAAACCGTAGTGTGTTAGCTTTGTTTTTTCTTTTGGTCAGTAATTGTGAAACTTTTTTTGTTTTATGTCAGAAACATTTCTACTACCCGCATACACTACCAATCCATTAACAAGGGTGTCAACTTCCTCTCCATTGGGGTTGAACCCACAACCTCACTGCACCTAAGTGCAGCTAGGCAATCGTTGGGCCAGGTGCACCGGTTAGTAATTGTGGACTTGGACCATAGTCTTAAAAATTGTTTATTGAGCTAATACTGCGTTCATAACTTCTTTTTATGTAACTTTTTTTATTATCTTCTAATATGCTCTTATGTTTACAATTATTTTCTATTTTTGTTCAAACAATGCCAAAGGTTCTGTTTGTACCGAAGTTACGCCTCCCAGACCCCGTTAATACTGACTCAAATTTGGCAAATTGGTCGTCTTTCTCAGTCCTAATCGTGAACTTCTTCATTTTTGTAGGGTGAAGTGGATGACACAGCAATAGATGTGAACTTTTCAGGGAACTTATGGTTCGATAATGTTATGCAACGATATTTACCTGGTTATCTCCAGGCAATGCCATTCAAATTGGGAGATTTAATTGGAGAAACAAAAGTTTCTGGATCCCTATTGAGACCGTAAGATTTCTAGGTCTCTTTCTAACTGCCCGTAAAATCTCTGATTTATTTGCTATGTTCAGAATTTTAAGGTTGTTTGAATATGGATGTTGACTGTTCATAAATAGTTATGCTCCATTTTTCAATTGCAGGAGATTTGATATTAAATGGACTGCACCAAAAGCTGAAGGGTCATTCACTGATGCTCGAGGAGATATCATCATCTGTCATGATTGCGTTGCCGTCAATGCTTCGTCAGTCGCTTTTGAATTGTCTTCGAAAGTTCTAACATCTTATCCTGATGAATACTGGTTAAATGGGAAAGAGAATGATATGAAAGCTGCCATGCCAATCACTGTGGAAGGAGTTGAATTGGATTTACGGATGCGTGGTTTTGAATTTTTCAGCTTAGTATCTTCTTATTCTTTTGATTCTCTGAGGCCAATGCATTTGAAAGCAACTGGAAGAATCAAGTTTCAAGGGAAGGTCATTAAGCCTCTCCACATTCCTGATATGCAAGTTTGCTATTCTGAGGCAAACATAGAGGATATGCAATTGAAAGATGATGAAGATACACATAGTCTTGTCGGGGAGGTTTCAATCTCTGGTCTTAAACTGAATCAGTTGATTCTTGCACCTCAGTTGGTTGGGGCATTGAGCATTTCACGCCAATGTGTCAAGGTTTGCCTTATTAAACCTTGTCTGTAAACAGATGGCTTTTCAAAAAGTTCTTGAGATATCAATCTTTTCCTTTCTTATTTGACATGTGTTTTCTAGCTTGCAATTGAATTTTCTAGACTAAGTCAAACCAAGAGAAAGGGACTCAAGTGACTGGGACAAACGAGGGTTCTTTTTTATGATTTCTTACTTCTGTGGATTTTGGTACCATGGGAGATGTAGGTCATAATGTTTGAGATCATTGGTCTTGCCTACAAACTGGGTTTCTATGCTTTAGGAAGCTGAGTGAGGTTTTGAGCCCCTTTTTGGTGATACCACCATCCCCCCCTCTTTTTTTTTTTTTGGGGGGGGGGAGGTTGGGCAAACCCTTTATCCAAGAAAGATTACCAATCCTTTAAAGCTTCCATTGGTTATAAGTCATGTACCACAATCTTGGGAGGAGTCAACCCGAACAACTAACTATTGACATGAGGTGCCCTCATATTTATGTACTTAATATTACTACAGTACCCTGCCGATGTGGGATTTCACTTGATACTCTCTTCACGCACAACATGCTCACTTGGTGGCACCTGTCGTGTGCAGGGACGCACGGTCTACCCATTCCTGGTACCTTGCTATGAAGCCTTGTTATTGTTAAGTTACTAGTAGTCTTGAAAGCTTAAGCTGTTAGGAAATGGCCCAACAATGTATTTACATGGTCTTGGGTTGAACTCAATCCCAAAACTAGCTATTGAAGTAATGGTCCCCTCACATTGGTATGTTTCATATTACTTTGGTACCTAGGCCATGGGAGTTCGCTTCACAACTCCATCGGTGTCACTAGCTCAAAAGACAATTCAAGGGCTGGAAGAAGAGACCCTAACCATCTAAATGAGACCAGTTTGTGCTATGGAATTAATTAGGGCCAACAGAGCTTGAGCTGAAACTCTTGCATCAGCTGTATCAACAAATGTATGTGTTGCTGAAGGTCGCGTGCTAATAAAATTCCAGGGTTGTCTTAGTTACGTGAAATATTTTGGCCTTTTTAGGTTAGCTCCATCCTTTGGCGTCTGTTGGAAGCAAGGATTGAAATTTCGTCTTGGTATGTTGTTTTGCATAGCTAGAAAAAAGAAACGTTTTGGAAATGTAAAGGGAACACTATGTTATTGTCAGAAGAATTGGAGAACTACTAAAATGTCAATTGTTTGATGCTAATAGGTGCTGAAAGTACTCAATGTTTTAGTATGTTTTGTGGAGTTGCGACTGCTACCCGGTCTTGGATAGAACTCAACCCCAAAAGCTAGCTATTGAAGTGAGGGTGTCCTCACGCTTATATACTTCATATTACTTTGGTATCAAGGTGATGTGGGACTTTGCTGCATAGCGACGTGTGTCGGTTCGTTTGGTATGCATCGCTGCAAACATTCGGATCTTGGATTCCAATAAGAGTGTAAACAAGTTGTACTGAGCCAAATCCTGATAGATTTGGGATCTGTTCGGTAAAGTATAAGTCAGGCTCAAGTTTGGCTTCGGTTTGATTCCAACCCGCACAAGTGAGCTCGAGTTCAGCTCATAATAACATTTTGAAACTCGGGCTTGGCTCGTCAAGGCTCGTTGAACTCAAACGAGCCGAACTGGGCTGAATTTAGGCTCGACTAATTTCTTTTGCAAGTACCAGATCAATATTCTCTCATATATTGAAAAAGAAAGAAGAAAAAACACCAAAATATGAGATTACATTAAATAACCTAAGCAAATTGGGTCTGTAGCAGGTCAATCTATTTATACCAGAAGGGCATTAGAATCTGCAATATACCAATAAACAGGTATGAAATTCAGCCAACAAAGTGGTCTGATTCCATTACAGATTACACCAAAATCTCAAAAGTTCACTAATAGTCAATTAGGTCATAGCTAACATCATGAACTCACAGCTTCTACTCCCATAATAAGGTATTTGAATAAAAGACAGATCCGAATTTTGGAGAGAGAGGCGATGTGGACTGGAGGAGGCGATGTGAACGAACGGCTGGAAATATGTAGACATACTTTTTTGGAGTGTAAACTGATCGTATGTTGTTTAGGACAGTATACTAGTTATGGATGAAAACAGTTCTTAAATTATATATGCACCCCTAAACATACAATATTTATGGACGACCCCAAGTATTATTAACTACATTTTGAAAGAAGCCGAATACTGGTAGGCTCAGGTTTGGCTCATTTATTGAACAAGCCTATAATTGAGGTTTAGGTTCGGTCGTCTAGTAGGCGAATTGAACTCGAACGAGCTCTTACCGAATTGAGCCTCGAATAGTTCGCGAACGGCTCAGTTCATTTACAGCCCTGACCCCTTGATTCAACTAATGTTTCGTTTTGGTCTCATGGAGGAACATATATGGTGTGGCTGTTTTGGTGAAACATAAAATGAAATATTGTTTCTTGGCGGGATGAAGCATTAAGTCACTTATGTCTTGGCGGAGGTTATACCTTAGAAAGTCAGCAAAGATAAAATTTTGTTTGTATCATCAAGCAACAACTTCTAAGGACCATTTAATGCACGGGGTGCCTAGTGGATCTGGTATTCCATGATATATGTTTTCTTATATTGCAAAGTTTAGTTTTGTATGGAGGGGTACCCTACCATTTGTGTTGCATCTACTTTCTTTTATTTCTTGAGCTGTGATTTTCCCTGTTACACCGGGCAATCTCAATAAATAACTCTTTTTGGTGATGTAGTTGGATGCCACAGGCAGGCCAGATGAAAGTCTTGCTGTGGAGGTTATAGGACCATTGCAGCCTAGTGTTGGAGAAAACTTAATTGGGAAAGTGTTGTCTTTTGCTCTTCAAAAGGGGCACCTAAGGGCTAATATTTGCTACCGACCACTTCATTCAGCTAACTTGGAGGTTCTTACCATATCATCCCCTGATTGAATAATTAACAGTTGTTGGTTCTATTTTTTGAGTTTCTCCTTGCATGCATTTTGGGGTCTTGAATTATCTGATATTTTCGTTGTTCCACCATGTGTATTTAGGTGCGCCATTTACCCCTTGATGAATTGGAGCTGGCTTCACTTCGAGGAACATTACAAAGAGTAAGCTGTCAGTTTGGCCTGCTTGACTTTTTTTATTTTAAGATGGTGTTAATTACTGTTAAATTGCTCCCATTTGAGAGGGCTTTGACAAATTCTCTTGTTAACCCCACAAAAGCAGTTTTATGCCTCTGCAAATAGTGATGAATGTGAAAAGTTATTTCAGTCCTTGAATGCTTCTGTAGGCCACAAAATCCTAATCTATCAAAGCTCAGTGATGATTCCTGTTATATATCCACTTGTCAAAGTCAGTTTAATTTTTTTGTAATACTCGGATTTTTATTCTCTTTATTTTCAGGCAGAACTTCAGCTTAATTTTCAGAAAAGAAGGGGGCATGGAGTGTTATCTGTACTTCAGCCGAAATTCAGTGGTGTGTTGGGCGAAGCTCTAGATGTAGCTGCCAGATGGAGTGGTGATGTTGTGAGTAACTAAACCAGAGTTTTTGTTCTGAAACCATGACTTTGGTGGCCGATATTTTGAGCATCTTTGACTCGGAGTTTTAGCAAATTCTATTTGTTTTGAAGTTCAGTATGTTAGAAAATTTCAGTTGTGGTGCACTAGAAAATTTTATCTTGGCTAATCTCTTCAGCATCAAAGTATGTGGTGCACTAGGAAAATTTCAGTCTGCGGTAGGAAGCATCCAGTCTTGATCTTTCTCTTCTGATTGGCAATACAGAGGTGCTGCAGATTCCAACAGAAATGTATAAAGGGTACACAGGAAGACAAGAAGAAGAGAAAAGTAAAAACCCTTTTGGTTTCTGTTGTGTATGACTCCTTGGTTGGTTATTGGCAGAGGAACTTTTAGAACCAAATGAAAGGAATGCAGAATCATTTTAGTTTCTTATCCTTCTTGTTAAATTATTCTTCATTCTTTCAGAGTAGACATTAAAACCTTAATCCCTTTAGTGGTCTATTGTTTATTAGTGCTGTTTAAGATTTTATTGCTGAATGCTGACGCATAACAAAGCTTAACGTTTCAACCACATGATCACTTTTATTCAGGGCCAGTGCCTCCTATCGCACCTTTTAGCTGCTGTTGATTATAACTTACACCATGCGAATAATTTGCTGACTTCCTTTACTATGTCTAGCTCACTGTAGAAAAAGCTGTTTTGGAACAATGCAACAGCCAGTACGAGCTACAAGGTGAATATGTGTTGCCTGGCACCCGAGATCGGAACTCCTCGGGCATGGAAAGAGGTAGCTTATTTGAAAGAGCCATGGCTGGGCATCTGGGTAGTGTGATATCTTCTATGGGTCGATGGAGAATGCGGCTCATAGTTCCTCGAGCTGAGATTGCTGAGATGCTTCCACTTGCAAGACTTCTTTCTCGAAGTACAGATCCTGCAGCTCAATCTAGATCAAAGGTTAGTGTGATGGAACTAGTAGTTATGCTAGTTAACTGTATGCCTGTCTTTCTCATGTTGCTCATTAAATATATCACAGATGCACAGTTTAGCAGGTGCCGAGTGGTAGCCTGTCTTCCCATCACAGAATTGATGTTGCAATGATAAAAGATCACAACCAGCCTTTTTTGTTTTTAGTTGAATAAAATCCGATATTCCTTCGACCCCCTTACACTGAAGCAAAAAGGCTGTGTGTTGAATTTTTCCAATCTGAGTAGCTTTGTGTATCGGATAAAAATGTCATCGTTTGTGATTAATTACATAACACTTGGTCTAGATTTTTTCCACATACCATCATAATTTAGTGTTGTATGCGCAATGTTCTGTTATCTCTTTAAACTGTCCCTATGTATAGTAACCTATGATAGCCAACATGGTAAATTCTGGTGTTAATTGGTCACCTGTTGCTTCCATATTACTCTCAACTTCATAGTGTTGCTTGATGAAACATATTAGTTTATGGCGAACTTTTGATGCAAGAAATTGTTTTTCAATATGGATGGCATTCCCTTAATTCCTCTCTTCAAATAAATTATTTACTAATAAAACAAGTGTTTCTTTGAATGCCATACAACCCAAAGCAGGTTTTGAGTTTGAACTGCGAGTCAAAATATCGTTGGGTTGAATTTATATATGGCTAACATTATTAGTTTTGCAAATCGAAGGTAGTGGAAATTCGGTTCGGACTCTGTTCTGCACTGGACTGCAGAATTCTTCTAACAGTGTCATTAGAAGCATCAAAGAGGCTGGCCATAAAGAGAGAGAGACCTTGTCCTCAATGGGGTGTTCTACTTGGAGATTTCAAAATCAGTTACAAAAGAATAAGGCTTAATTTGGGATAAATTTTGTTTTAGACCAAGGGTGTCTTTCTGAAGATGCCCGTCAGCACTCAGGAAATGCATTGCTTTACTAGTTGCTATAATGGTATGACCAAATATGGGCTATTATGCTTTTTTTAATGCAAGTGGACTGTTATGCTTAATTCCCTGCATTGTTTGGTTGAGTTAGTGGAGACTCGAATTAATCTTGGGATTACACGTATGAATCTTTAGATGCTTTGATACACCAGTTGCTTCATGTACCCAAGGTTATTTATATATTTTTGCCTGTGGGCTGTATACATATCCCAAACTACCCAAATGCAACCCCATATAAGGTATTAAAGTGAGCTAGATTGCAACAAGAGCATCAAAGAGGATAGTTAGTACTTCCTCTGTCCCAATTCTTTAGTCCCTTTTGGGAGTCTGTGCCACTTTTTAATTTATTATATCTTGCAATCTATAATCTTTTAGGGGATTTTGAAAATATCGTTTAAAAGAGCTCATTGAGATCTATCAAACAAGATCCTTAAAGCATATAACAGTATTACCAATTAAAAGTTATAATTAGTTTTTTATTCGGTTGGGATATGACGAGGGACAAAAGAATGGGGACGGATGGAGTACAAAAATAGCAATATAAATTGAATGACCTGGAAAACTAATCTTAACTCAGTGACTCGTAGGCAGAGTAATAATGGAAAACTACATAATTTAATTTTCATTCTATGCTTCAAGCAAATTAAACTCCTGGAACAACTCAACTAATTGCATTGGTGGGAAGAGATAAGGAACTATTAGGCAAATATGTACCAATCAAATGGCCTAGATAACATTAGAAGGACTTAGCTATTGTGTAGGCCAAGTAAGATATCAATGTTGTGCACCATGTGTACCTCTCATGATTACGAGCCCAAGTTGTATCTAGCTAATCATTGTTGCACCCAGATTTCCCCTGCTCCAATTTTGTGAGGAGAGAACTGAAACATGGTGGCTACACCCGGTAGGGACATCTATAATTACATAAAGATAAAAACTCAATGTGAGCCTTTGTTTTACTTATATATAGTCAACATCCATGAGCCTACTTTTACAGTTATGTGCAATGTCTTGCTAACACACTGGCATACTAATAGCAGTACAAATAACTAATCCCTTGTCTTGTCTCTTTTTGAGGTGCATATTTTTTCTACATATTCTCTTTATAAAAAATTGAAGACAGACATAGACAGTCCTTTTTGCTGTAAATTTGAGCCTCACGTTTGTCTTACAAAACTTGCAGGACCTTTTTATACAAAGTTTGCAGTCAGTGGGACTGTATACTGAAAGCCTTCAGAACCTGCTTGAGGTACTTCTATCTCATGTATCTTTTTGTCACTTTGACTTTCCAGATATTAGCGAGATACAATATGCAGAGGGAAAACTAAGAATAATTGTATTGAAAAAGATTGAAGTAATACAAAGATAAGAAGGTTCACATAGACTAACCGTATTAACCTTAGGAAAACACTAATGCGATGGAAAGACAACACGATCCTTACAATGAATAACACATTTCAAACACACCCCCTGAAATCAGGAGGTGAGTGCATAGAGCATCATAAGTTTGCCAAGGATAAAGCAAAATCGAGCAATAGTGTGAAGAGAGCAAAATCGAGCAATAGTGTGAGTCTCTTTGTGAAGAAGTCAGCCAACTGAAGCGAGGACGGAGATGGTGGCAAACGAAGTGTCAAACAATCTCAATATGCTTGGTGTGCTGATGGAAGATGGAATTATAGGCAATCTGAATAACACTCTTGTTACCACAATGAAGAGGTGTGGGCCCGAAGGAGAGAACTTGGGATGCTATTCAATAGGAGCATTAACTACCTTGTCGTCAATGAGATGAACATGATGAAGAATGTCAGTAGCATATTTGGTCTGCGATATCACCTTTAGGGGATGAATTGTGAAGTAGTCTAGCGTTTTTTGGTTTATTGTTATTTATCATCTATATTTAAGGGTAATTTAGTCCTTTCATACTATTAGGGTTTGTCTAAGGTTATTACGGTTAGCCTATATTACCCCATTATTAGTCTTGTAACATACTTAACTTTTGCAATAGAATATTCGGCGATTGTCTTTTCCTGAAAAGTATCATGGTATCAGAGCTGGTTCACGCTCTTGCCGCCGCTACCGGATTAGCATTGTAGTGTGGGTATATGGAGCTCCTACACCCCTAAGAGGCCATGAGAGGCTCCTCCATCCACTAAACTACTAAGGCGTTGCTCTAACTCCAAGGCTCGCATGCCACATATGGAGGTGAGCCTACCCAACGAGCTATGTTGCTTGCCTCTAAAGCTCCACACTCACGGTGACTTTGCACAACACCCTAGGCCGGGAGCAGGGCCTAAGTACCTATTCGGGGCCTAAGGAGGAATCTGGATCGGAGGCTAGAGTGAAGGGATTGTCAAGGCCCGGCTCACCTCCGAGGTGAGCTCCACTTGACCGGTCATAGAGAGAGAGGGGTTCACCAACGTCATTTGACGTGTGAAGATTGCCAACGTCTCCCGACGTATGAAGATCTCTGCGTATCCCGTCTGACATGCTGATACATAGAAGCCTAGTATGACACAGGCCTCCATATATCACAACTTGTCTCTGGGATATCCTTGCAGCAGAACTTCGGCTTTGATATAACAACCAAAGGGGAACGTGGTGCTTTGCTAGCATTAATGTTGAGAGGGACCTTCCTTCCCCTCCAAGGTTCTCGAGCTCCTATATAAAGAGGAGTTAACTCTCATTAAAGGCAAGCATTCAATACACACCTACCAGACCTACTCTCTATTGCCATCCCCCTCTCTCTCTAAAGCTACCCCGAGCTCTCTCCTTCTCCACCTTTGGTGGTCCTAAGTCACTCTAGTAACCACCATACTCCCAGA
Source organism: Rhododendron kiyosumense (assembly GCA_019656275.1). NCBI lineage: Eukaryota > Viridiplantae > Streptophyta > Magnoliopsida > Ericales > Ericaceae > Rhododendron > Rhododendron kiyosumense. Next base: position 2,880,455 of record BPLS01000186.1, read on the forward strand.
GGGCAACCTCAGATACTCTTCCCACTCCTACATCCCACATTATACCCCTTGTGTGCACGTACTCATGTCTCGAGTGAGTGTGTGCATACATGTAACAACCGTGAATAGCCCTTGCACCTTTTTCTCCCTTCCGTACAGCATTCTCTCTCACATAAAGTACCGTGACTGTTGTTTCCTCTTCTCGAACAACTGTTACTGGCGACCCTCGCCGACCTTCGATGAACTTTCTCCGACCACCGGTGATCCTCACTGACCTCCGACGGGCCTTCTCCGGCCTTCGGCTGTCCTTCCCGACCTCAGATGAACCCTCTTTGGTCTCAGTTACTGGAGTGTGAACCAGATCTGTCATGTCTGGCGACTCTCAAGGCGCTTTTCAACCCTCGTCGGTGACTCTCAACCCTCGGTTCTCTCCGATGACACTGGTCTTATCCTCCATTTTGCATTTGCTCGCCGCACTAGTTCTACGTCGGTGTTCGGTATTTATTGGTTTCTATTTACTGATTTGGATCTATCTCAAATTTTTCTTTGCTATTCATCATGGTTGAGCATAAAAATCAGGCTATTAGTGTTTGTTTGACTGGTAGCAACTATTCTTATTGGTCACATGTAATGAAAATTTTTGTTGTCGGCAAGGACTAGGAGATGTGGGGACATGTAGATGGTACAACAAGACCACCTACCGATCCAAAAGATGAAGGGTATGCCACTGCATTATCGAAATGGAATATAGAAAATGTGTAGATTCTTACTTGTTTCACAACTTCGTAGAACTAAGCATTGGTATGAATTTTTCGAAATATTTCACATCCAAGAAAGTGTGGGACTGTTTGAAGTCTATGTATCTTGAATCGAACTTTGTTAAATGGTATGAGCTTGAAATGTTTGTTGGAGTTTGTCCCACACTTGTTAATTATCTCCAAAACTAACGAGTATATGAGCTTGTGTGGCCTCTTCACTCATTGCCAATTGGTTTGAGTTGGATATAAAGTTTCCACATGGTATTAGAGCTAGGGTTTCAGAGAATTTATTCTCCTTGTTTGTACCATAAGTGAACCGTTGTTTGTGGTGATCCAAGTACTACGGATCGTTCGTTTGTTTACCTCTCCACGTGCGAGACCGGGGGGGTGGTGGTGTTGGAGTTTGTCTCACGTTGGTTAATTATCTCCTCCAAAACTAGTATATGAGACTGGGTGGCCTCTCCACTCATTGCCAATTGGTTTTGAGTTGAATATAAAGTTTCCAGGACGTCTATCCGGAATGCCACTTAAAGAGATAAAACGGTTCATGAATTTTATAATAAATGACTACTTATTGGGATTAGTTAGCTCTTATGGAACCATCAGATTTGCAGTCACTTGCTATTTATGTACAGTATCGTGAGGAGAACCGACGTGTGCAATTTCTCATGGCCCTTCGGACTCGGTTTGAGCCTCTTTGTGGGTCTATCTTACATAGGTCTCCCTTACCTAAAGTGGATGGCGCTGTTCATGAACTTATTGCATAGGAAACCAGGTTCAAAGTTTCCAATGTTGCCCCTCTTGGTCAATCTGTTTTTACACTAAATTGCTCCATCTGGTCAACATTTGGCACCTCTCTTCCCCACCCCAGCTTCGCATCTGATACAAGTTACAGGTTACAGGTTACAGGCAAGCCTAAACCTCAGGTTGCCATGATTGAGTGCACTTTTTGCGGTTAGAAGGGACATTGGCAGAATGCATGCCCTAAGCTTTTGCAGCCAAAAGGATGTAATTCTCCTCATTCAACTGCACCATCTCGGCCACAACCACAGGTTCCTCAACCTCTAGCAGCCTTTGCAGCTTCTATCGCTGCCTCGCTGGCGTAGTCCCTCCTTCTCCCTTATTTGATCAGTTTTAGCAGTTTCAGGCATTTTTAGCTACCCAAGGGGATTCATAGCCTTCTGCTATGACCACTACCTTGCCAGGTTTGCACCGTTTGTCACATGGATTTTTTTTCCCAGTTGTTCCCATCATGACTCTTGATTTGTCGTTACTTTGTAATTCTATCTCCCTTGTCCCTCCCATTAGTATTGCTACCGCAAATGGATCTCATATGCATGTTGTGTCTGCTGGTTCTATCTTTCCTGCTGCTTCTTCTTCATTGTCACTCCCTAATGGCTTCTATGTGCGTCATTTGTCTTTAAACCTTTCGATAAATCGATTGTTTGATTCCAGTTTTGACGTCTTGTTCTCCTCCTTTGGTTATTTTGTGCAAGATCAGGTGTCCAAGAAGCAGATTGGGACCAACCGTAGAGTTGGTGATCTATGTGTGCTAGAGAACTTGCATGTTCCTATGGAGTCTACTTCCACTGCATTGTCATCGTTTAGTTTGGATGAAAAATCCTCTCCTTTTTATCTTTGCTATTCTAAATTAGGACATTTGTCTAGTGAGCAATTGAAACTTCTAGTTCTGGTCTCTTAGGTAACATTTCTATTAGTGACATTTCTGAGTGCAGTGGTTGTAAGTTCGCAAAGATGTCTACTTTATTGTTTAATAAAAGTACTTTTTCCACTTGTCCTTTCCAAGTTCGCACAGATTTGTGGGGGCCTTGCAACAAAGGGTGGTTCTATGTATTATGTCTCCTTTGTAGATGATTACAGTCGGTATACATGGGTTTATTTGCTTACACGTAAATCTGATTTTTATCAAGTCTATCGCACTTTTCATACGATGATTCAAACTCAATTTTCTACCATGATTAAAATCCTTCGTTCTGTCTTGGGTGGGGAGTACTCTCTTAGAGAGTTTAAAGATTTTTTAGTGTTGAACGAAAGCATCGCCATCTCCTTATCACTGCTAGGTCTCTTCTTCTTTCTTCTTTTGTTTTGGTTATACTTTGGGGAGAAGTTGTCCTTATTATGGCTTATCTCTTGAATTGGATGCCTACCCCGTACTTGTCCTTACAAGCGTCTCTATGGCCAAGGTCCCAACTACTCCCTTCTTTGTGTTTGGCTCTGCTTGTTTTATCTTTCTTAAAAAGGATCGCATTAAACACAGTGCTCGATGTGACCTTTGAGTCATATGTGTTTTCTTGGGGTATGGTATCAATAAAGCTATCGCTGTTTTGACGCTGTGACAAAGAAGCAATATGTGTTGAGGCATGTTACCTTTCTTGACGTCCGCCTCATTTCTCCCCTTCCTCCTAAAAGTGCTCCTATAGCTAAGGAAGACTTGGTTCATAGTGAGCCATTTCCTTCTAAGGTACCTTCAGAGTACATTTCTACTATCAAAGTATCCCATCTTCTAGTGGTGTCTTCTGCTCCCTCTCGGTCTATTCTTCTTCTGCCCTTTCCGCATGCATACTCTCGTCGCAGTGTAGTGTAACGACCCGCGCCAGCTAACCTACTTACCCTTTGCCTAATCGCGTGGCTCCAAAGGTTAACCCCGGTTATACAGTAGCTCATCGCATTTCATTATATAATACCTATAACTTCCCATTTTCCCCGATGTGGGACTTTTCTTCCTCGTGGGTTCTCACAATCTCCCCCACTTAGGATCGCAAGGTCCTTGGTGTGCCCAATAGTCCATCACTTCCACCCACTAAGCAATGTGAGATAAGTACCCGCTTAAGCACGTCAAGCTCCTCAATCTCATCTCATGTGGGACTAGCCCAAGCACAACAAGCACTTGAAGCTCTTCACTTGTCGGGCCCACCTAAGCACGTCCCTTTGCGGGACCCGCCCCACACTTCCGGTTGGTGCAAGCTCTGACCTGCTTACCTTTTGCCTAACTATGTGGCTCAAAAGGTTAACCTCGGGTTATACAGTAGCTCGTTGCGTTTCATTATATAATAATACCTTTAACTTTCCATTTTTATCGATGTGGGACTTTTCTTGCTAGTGGGTTCTCACATGCAGTCTCCCCGTCTCTGCCTCTTAGCTCTACCGATCATTCCGCTACCTCTTTCAATCCTGGTCCATCTGAACCTCGGTGTCCTACTCGTGAACGTCACCCACCGATAAGACTTGGTTTTACTAATACTTGTTTCTCATCTACCTACCACTCTTTTCTCTTTTGTATCCATACGTATGTTGAACCCAGGTCATATAAAGAAGTTTGTAATGATCCCAAATGGGTTCATGGCTTCATGCTATGAATGATGAACTTACCGCTCTTGCTAGCACTCAAAACTTCCGGACGGTAAAAATATCATTGGCTGCAAGTGGGTTTGTGAAGTCAAAACTTGTTCTGATGGTTCTTTAGAGCGGTATAAAGTCCGGCTCGTTGCAAAGGGTTTTGCTCAAGTAAATGGGATTGATTATGAGGAGACTTTTGCTCCTATCGCTAAGATGACCACAGTTCGCACCTTGATCTCTGTTGCTGCTGTGCGTCAGTGGCCTCTATTTTAGTTGGATGTCAAGAATGCCTTTCTTAATGGTTATCTATCTAAAAAAAGTACATATGTGCCCTCTTTCGGGCCTTTCTCACTCTTTGGTCTGGTTTGTCATCTCCGCTGTGCTCTTTATGGTCTTAAGCAGTCTCCTCATACTTAGTATGCCCGGTTTCATTTCGTTGCGCTGCAGATTGGTTTTCAGCCTAGCACTCACAAATCCGCCCTTTTTATTTGTCAGTCTTCTGCAGGGATATTTCTTCTTTAAATATATGTGGATGACATGGTTATTACGGGCTCTAATTCTGCTGCTATTATTGAGGTTAAGTCTCATCTATTTCACAAATTTGAAATGAAGGATTTAGTTCATCTTCGCTGTTTTCTTGGTATAGAGGGGGCTTCCTCTCCAAGGGTACTTGTTATCGCAGACCAAATATGTTACTGATGTTCTTCAATGTGCTAATGTTACTGATGCTAAGGTTGTTGATACTCCTCTTGAATTGCATGCGAACTTCAATCCTTCTGATGGTGTTACTTTGGATGATCCTAGACAGTATCGCGAGTTGGTTGTTTGGTTTATCTTACGGTGATTCGCCCGAATATCGCCTATGCAGTCCATATTATTAGCCAGTTTGTGTCTACTCCTCGGTCTATCCATTGGGCTACTCTCCTTTGTGTTTTTCTCTATGTTCGTTGCATTATCTATCGGTGTTTATTGCTCTCTTCCACCTCCAGTTTGACTCTTCGGGCATATGCTGATTGGGCTGGTGATGTTTCTAATAGGAAGTCCACATCGGGTCTCTGTGTTTTTCTTGGTGATTCACTTGTCTCCTGGAAAAGCGAGAAACAATTTGTTATTGCTTGATCTATTGCTGAAGCTGAATACCATGCTATGGCTTCTGGCGAATACCATGCTATGGCTTCTGGCTTCTGCTACCGCAAAAATAGTTTGGCTCCGTTGACTTTTGTCTGATATGAGTGTTTCTCTTGAGTCCTCCATGCCTCGTTATTGTGACAATAAGGCCATCCAGATTGCACACAATTCTGTCTTTCATAAGCATACTAAGCATAACGATATTGATTGTATTTTATTTGTCAGCATCTTCAATCAAGCATTATTGACTTGGTGTTTGTTCCATCCCCTTTGCAGTTGGCTGATTTTCTTACCAAGACGCACACTACTGCGCGTTTCTGCTTTCTACTTGGCAAACTCACAATGCTCTCTGTGCTCACCCTGGTGGGGTGGGGGGGGCGGTGGAACCCCATTATTAGTCTTGTAACATACTTAACTTTTGGAATAGAAAATATTCGGTGATTGTCTTTCCTGTAAAGTATCATGAAGCCCTGTCAATACCTACAAAAATAACGAAGTTATCCTAAATCCTCTCATTTCTAATTCGTGAAAGAGATGGGATTTCACCTCATTGATGGCAGCAGAATCAGATCCCCTATTATCATACCATCCACATATAACAAGAGAAGAAAGTCTGGCGAATAAAAAGAGCAATTTGTTGAGCAACGGAATAAGACTGCTCATACTAAGCATGAGGAGATTGTTTAAGACTATGGTGAACATGATGGAGATGACGAACAAGACGAAGAGGGTGAGAAAGGCCCAAAGGAGGGCATATATACATAAAGTCTGGAGGTTCAGAGGGTTTGGAGTTGTGAACTTAGCACAAATCTGCTTCAAAAATAGTTATGAGTGATGCTATGGAGGTGGCTGGAGTCTGCAGGGCAAGTGTTGCCGGGGTGGATAGAAAGTCTGGCAATGTCTATCGCACGTTGGATGCTAGCTGGGAGTTGACTGGGGTGCAGTTCTGAATGTATTAGAGGATCGAGAATTGCAGACGAAGCACAGATCTGCTTCAAACCCAGTTGCCAGATTTGCTGCTGCTCAGGCAAGTGTCGCCGGAGGTCACTCGAGGAGGAAGAGACTCCCATAACAGTTAGGGAAAACTAAAGACTAATTGAAATGCAAAAGATTAAAGTAACGCAAAGATAGGCTAACCCTATTATACCTTAGGCAAAGCCTAATGTGATGGAAAGACTGCACTACCCTTCAAATAAAAAGATAAAGAAAATAAATAATAAGAGAGTGAGATAAATAATAAATTTCACAATTAGAGCAAGAGACACTGGATTTAAGTGCCCAATTGGTTGTTTTTTTGATGTGCTCAAAGAGATAAGTTATGGAACTTGGAACTTATCTCAAAATCACCTTTTTATGTTCTCTTTTAACTTTGTTGTTACCTTGTGGATTTCCAGGAAATTCGGGGTTATTGTACTGCACCAAATGAAGTAATTCTTGAAGAGTTGAGTCTTCCGGGTTTAGCTGAGCTTAAAGGTTGCTGGAATGGCAATCTTGATGCAAGTGGTGGAGGCAATGGGGACACAGTGGTAGATATCTTTGAAGTTCTTCATAATGCTGTATAAAGAGGGTTTAATGCATTTGACTGTATAAATAACCCAACGCTGAAATTTGAACACCTATAAACTCAGATCTCCATATCCCATTGTCAAGCAAAGCATTGTTTATTTGTGCAAAAAATGGTAGTAATAAATTAACTACTTTGACTTTTGATTCTCCGTACATCGTACATTGAAAGTTGAGGTAGTTGGCCATTATGGTCTTTGTTAGCTGATCCAGATGGACTTGTTTGTGTTTTTTTGCTCGGCCAGATGGACTTCTTGGTTACCTATTTCTTGATCTCATTGATATAACATTTATGAAATTTTCTCCTTTATTTCTTTTTCTTTACCAAATTAAAATCAACTGTAAGGGGTGGTAATATTTGGTTAGAAAAAGGGAGAGTAGTAATATTGAATCTCCTTTAGTTGAAATTGTAATGTAAAAGAAAAAACTAAATGAAATTCATGTTTAGAAGCAAAAGGGAATTTGATTTGTTCTGAACTTTTCCCATTTGACGTGATATATTTTTGCAGGCGGAATTTGACTTTCATGGGGAGGACTGGGAGTGGGGGACCTACAAAACTCAGCGTCTTCTGGCAGTTGGTGCATACAGCAATGATGATGGTTTGCGTCTTGAGAAAATGTTTATTCAAAAGGACAATGCCACAGTTCATGCAGATGGAACCTTGTTAGGGCCAAAATCTAATTTGCATTTTGCTGTTTTGAATTTTCCTGTTAGTCTGGTCCCTACACTGGTTCACGTTATTGAATCTTCCGCTGCTGATGCGATTCATTCTTTGCGGCAATTGTTGGCACCTATAAGAGGTATATTACACATGGAGGGGGATCTCAGAGGAAGTCTTGCTAAACCAGAATGTGATGTGCAAGTAAGGCTCTTGGACGGTGCTATTGGTGGAATTGATCTTGGACGAGCTGAAGTTGTTGCTTCCCTAACCTCAACCAGCCGTTTTCTGTTTAATGCTAAATTTGAACCCGTTATCCAGAGTGGTCATGTACACATTCAAGGAAGTATTCCATTAACTTTGGTCCAAACTAACATTTTGGAGGAAGAAAAGATCGAAAGGGAGAAAAATGAAGCAACTTGGATTCCTGATTGGTCCAAGGAAAGGAGTCGAGGTTCAGCGGATGAAGTGACTGATAAGAAAGCTGCTAGAGATAGAAATGAAGAAGGTTGGGACACTCAATTGGCAGAAACTCTCAAAGGCTTAAACTGGAACATTTTGGATGCAGGTGAAGTTAGGGTTGATGCTGACATTAAAGATGGGGGCATGATGTTGTTAACAGCTTTATCTCCCTATGCCAACTGGCTTCAGGGCAATGCAGACATAACACTCCAGGTAGATCAAATCAATATCGATTTTTTAATAGACATATCTGATAACTTGCAAAAAAGAAAGTTACGTTCTATTGCATAATGCATGAATACATATGATGAATCAATGAGTACAAGCTAAAACTAGATTAAATAGAAAAAGTCTAGGAAACCCTAATTAACATTATGACTAAACTACCCTTAGGAATAATATAAAATAACAGTTAAATATATATTCAAACTCATGATGCGAGGCCGGAGAGCATCTAGAGTTTGCTCAGGAGCCGACCATCCGAAGGGAATAGGAGACCAAGGGAAGAGCAAAATAGTACTCAACTGAAGATGATGACGAACAAAATGACAGTCAATTTCAATATGCTTGGTGCGCTCATGAAAAACTGAATTATGGGAAATTTGAATGGCACTCTTTTTTTCACAATAAAGAGGCGTAGGGGGAAGAGAGAGTAACTCCCATATACGATAAAAGCTAGCAAAGCCAAACAACTTCAAAGGTGGCATGGGCCATAGCAGGATACTCAGCTTAGGCAGTAGATCGAGCAATAATAGGTTGCTTCTTGCTTTTCCATGAGATAAGAGAATCAGCCAGAAAAACACAGAAGCCAGAGGTAGGCTTTTGATTAGAGATATCACTTGCCTAATCAGCATATGCATAAGCCCGAAGTGTCAAGTCCGAAGAAGAAGAATTAAGTGTTGTCAAAGAAACGAAAAAGTGTTTAGGGTGTTGATTAACCCTAACACAAGGTCTTATTATTTATATTAAGTGATAACCTGATACAAGACTCATCTAACCAAATATGGGACAAGATTCATAATAACAACTCAATATTCTAACAGTCCCCCTCAAGTTGGAGAATAGATAAAATTGAAAAAAAATACCAATAGGTATCACAAAAACTTCAAAGCAGGGGTCGGAATACCTGGACGTTCAAAAGCAAAGTTTCAAGGAGAGATGGAGGTCACCGGTGGTCGGCGAGGGTCAGAATGGTGTCGCAGGAGGTTGGCGACTACTGTTGGTGGTCGGCAAGGGTCAGAATGGTGTCGCCGGAGGTCGGTGACTACGGTTGGTGGTTGGCGGTGGCTGTTGTTGCTGCTAACGTCGACAGGAGAGAGGGAGATTGCATCAGAGAGAGAGGTTGCATCTGAGAGAGAGGGAGTGCAGATTCCGGCGGCTGCCGGTGCTAAGTGATAACCTGCTCTGATACCATAATAACATGCAAAGAGAAGGTTACGTTCTATTGCATAATACGTGAATACATATGATGAATACAATGAGTACAAGCTAAACTAGATTAAATAGAAAATAATTCAACCTTAATTAATATTATGACGAAGCTACTGTTAGACTTATTCCACATCGCTCATCTAAGCCACCCATGTTTGGTTAATAAATTCTAGAGGCTACTCCAACTATTGCCAATTGGTTTTAAGTTGGAACCCTCCAAGAAATCTAACATGGTATAGAGCTAAGTCTTGGGTGGTTTCACCTCTCGTAGGAAAGTTTCTGTCATCTCTGTCGCCCGAGTCAGTCGGTCAGCTCCTGGTCTGTCACCTCCACGTGCATCCGGGCTGCACGTGAGGGGGAGTGTTAGACTTATCCCACATCGCTCATCTAAGCCACCCAAGTTTGGTTAATAAATTCTAGAGGCTACTCCACCTATTGCCAATTGGTTTAAAGTTGGAACCCTCCAAGAAATCTAACAGCTACCCCTTGGGAATAGTATAAAATAACAGCTAAATATATATTCACAATATCATGCTTTAATGGATTTTAAAATGAAAAGAAGGGTGATATTGTTTCTTGTACAGCTGATTAGGTAATAGCATTACTGATGCAAGTACATCTGTCTTAAATAAATAGGTCAGAGGTACTGTTGAACAACCAGTGCTCGATGGATCAGCATCTTTTCACAGGGCAACTGTATCTTCACCAGTCCTCCGGAAACCTCTCACAAACTTAGGTGGGACGGTTCATGTGAATTCAAATAGGTTGTGCATCGTTTTGCTGGAGAGTAGGGTAAGCAGAAGAGGGAAGCTGTCAGTAAAAGGAAACCTTCCTCTCAGGACTAGTGAAGCATCTCTTGGTGATAAAATTGACTTGAAATGTGAAGTCTTTGAAGTTCGGGCAAAGAATATTTTAAGGTGTCTTTTTCATCTTTCTGAACTTTACTTTTTAAGTGAAATAGGGTGATGCATGTCTTTTTATACAGCTTTTCTTTGTTTTTGATTTTACAGTTGGGATTGTTCAAAAAAAGAAAGAAACCTCTACTTTTGGGTTCTTATTTTACCCATGTTCTCCAAAATAAAAAACTTTGCTGTTGCCTGTGATAAGGTTGTCTCTTGAATCATAATCGAAAATTGTACACTGTATAACTTTTATCTTCCATTCCTTTTTGCATTTAGTTATTGTGGATGGAAAACTAACACTTCTTAGAATCACAGTGGTCAAGTTGATTCTCAGTTGCAAGTATCAGGTTCCATATTGCAACCCAACATTTCTGGCAAGATTAAATTGAGTCATGGAGAGGCATATTTACCACATGATAAGGGTAGCGGAGTGGCTCCTTCAAATAAAACGGCATCCAACCCGTCAAAGATTTCAAGTGGTGGTTACAATCGGGTGGCAGCGTCAAAATATGTTTCGAGGTTTTTCAGTTTTAGGCCTGCTGCTTTGAGAGCCCCATTCCCTGAACCTCCTGGTAAGTTGGCTGTGTAATGGGAACCTTTTAGTTCATAATTGGGCACATTGCTCCAAGAAAATTGGAATTTAGTTTTGATCCGTTTGATGTAAATTGTGGTTTGAACGTCCGTAAATATATTACCCAAAAAACTCTTGGAGTGTTCCATGATGCGACTCAGCTGGAGTTAAATGATAAGACTAGGATAGTTTGTCAAACACGACCTTTGTTTGTTTTTGACTATTTGAAAAGAACCTCTTACCCGTTGCAGGAACTGAAGCTTATTTCGATCTTGTTATTCTTTACTATTTCTAATTCCTTAACTTACACAATCCCAGTAATAGCAAAATTTATAGAAGCTCTTAACTGTTGATGTCTAGTTAAAGGTTAATACTGTGGTGGTCGTGCTTCTACAAAAGGAATAGGTTAACAAACAAATAACTTATGAGGTTCGTTCCTAATTGTTGGTCCACTATTCCATTTTTGGAATGTTCCAAAATGTGTGACCCTCTTGAAAAGTCAAAAAATGAAAGGTAATAAGTTTCTAAAACAATCCTCGTAAGTATCTATGTTGTATTCCAAATAAATTACAGTTAGGGGCACTAAAGGAAATGACACTTAGAAAATTGATAAAGTGTAATCACTCCATGTCTCCTTAAAGAGTTTATGGAGTAGTATTTACAATACTTGGTGCCTTTCTTCGCTATTTATTTGGGTCACCTAGAATGTGTAAATTTTCAATTTGTCATTCATGTTTTTCTATAAGCAACCAACCACCTAAAAGGGAAAAAATTACATGACCCAAATGGAATGTCCTTTTATATAGAGAGGATGAGAGCATTTCTATTTTTTTCTTAATCTTTTTGAGGACGTTTATTTGTTGGGTTGTGCAATTGAGACATTACATGGTTGCATTGAGTCGTGCACCACCCATAGACTTATTATACACAATCAACTCAACCGTACCCATAGACTTATTATACATGACTCAACTCAACCGTGTAATATCTCAATTACATAACCCCCAAAAAAGTCTATGCGTGGTGTTCCTCTGGAATCCCTTAGTCGGTTGTCTGGTTCGGGTCTGGCCTGAGCACCTTCAGATCTAGTCCTGCAAGGCAGAGAATCACCGTTGGCTCCTAACTGGCAGGTGATGATCGGGAAGCCACTCCAATGGTCAAGTCCTTGTTCAAGAAGGTGAAATACAGAACTCTTAGGTATGCTGGCGTGGATGCTGTCCGCGACTCCGCAATGTACGGGGGTTGCATAACTGCGGTTCCAGTTGGTCTGAACCCGATCTGGAATGAAATAACTTGGATCAAACATTCAGGTGGTATAATCGGGGGCAGTCTGGTGCCGGCCTGTCATACCTGGTTTGGCCCAAGCGCTTAGCCTAGCCGGTGATCTGCTAGGCCCAAATGGAGCCTCCTGATTCGGCCCACTACAAAGTCTGTTCCCAATATAGTAGATCCAAATTTAGTCATCATTGTTTTTAACATCTAAATCTGTTTCGTAGGTGTCATTAATGAAGTGAACACAGAAGAATTTATGAACTTTCACATAAGTCCTTTTGGGGATCGAATTGGCCCCCTTGGTCGAAATCCATGGATGCATCTAGAATTGTTAGGTTACTACCCTCACTATTGCTCCCTATAGACAACTATTGAGAGCTACATATGCTGTTCTGCACGGTAATTAGAACAGACTACAACAGCAAATTTTAATGCAGCTCTAACTTAGGTTATTCGCTGTGCACTTGTAGGTTGAATTACACCTGATATGTTTTGGTCTGTTGTATTCATGCCATTTGAGATTGGATGTTGTTTTGATACTCAATTTTGGTCTCCGATTCTCTGGTCAAGTTCTCAACCTATTATGTTTTGTTTCCTGTCTAGTGTTGCAGTGTTTCCTGAAAATGTCTTCTGGACTTCCCTTGTCATTGATTCTTATCTTCCTTCTTTTTTCTGTACTTGGGATAGACCTTCAGTAAAATAGTAATTATCTTTTTTTGATACAAGTAGGAGGTGGTTAAGCTGAAATTTGTCGTGATATTGCACTAAACAGGGTCACTAGCCAAAGCATTCGTGTCCATGTAAAATATGCCTTCAAATTGTAATTACATTTTTGCAAGGTAGCTTATGAGTTGCCAAAGGGGCATGTTACTATTGTATACTTAAAGGTCACTTCTGTAAAGAACTTCAGCACTCAGGACGCAAATTCTTTATTATTTACAGGTAAACATGGTGAAGGTGAAAAGGAAATGGGGAAAGCAAATAGCAAGCCCAATGTGGATATCTGCCTTACTGACTTGATGCTTGTTCTTGGGCCAGAGTTGAGGATAGTTTACCCTTTGATTCTAAATTTTGCTGTTAGTGGAGAGCTTGAGTTAGATGGCATGGCTCATCCCAAATGGATAAGACCTAAAGGCGTTCTAACTTTTGAAAATGGTGATGTAAATCTTGTTGCAACTCAGGCAAGTCCGTTTTATTCTTATCTAACTTGAGTAGTTCGGTCTCTCAGTTGTATGGCGTGTTCTTTTCCTTTTTTGTGTGTGTGTTTGCCCATTCTGGCATGGCATGCGATCCCTATGGATTATGCTCACAGTGATATTTCCAAATTCAGGTCAGGCTAAAGCGTGATCATCTGAATGTAGCAAAATTTGAACCTGATTATGGACTTGATCCAATGTTAGACTTGGCTCTTGTCGGATCAGAGTGGCAATTCAGGATTCAAGGTCGAGCTAGTAATTGGCAGGAAAAATTGGTTGTAACTTCGACACGTTCTGTGGAACAGGATGTCCTCTCACCTACTGAGGTAATGTTGTAGTTATGGTAGCTAATATTCTACTTTCTTCTATTATCACCAAGCAACAAACTAAATCTGGACTGGGCATATTAATCCTGTCTCCGGTTGTTTAGTTCTAGGAGTCTTACATAATAGGGTAACAACTGTGACTTTCAGTGTGACATGTATTACGTAGATATTACGAATGTTTATAGAATGTCTGTAATAAATGTTGTACTCCCTCCGTCCCTTTTTAAGTGTCCTGCTTCGTAATTCCAACATATTAAAAAGATATCATTATTATACCTTTCACATTAACTTTTTCGACCACTTTCCCTACTTACCCATCATCATTACACTTTTGCTCACTAACTTTTCAAAATGGAATATACTTTTAGGGACAAAATAGACAATGCACCAACTTTTACCCACTAACTTTACAAAATGGACACTTATTAAGGGACAGCCCAAAATGGAATACCGGACTCTAAAAAATGGACGGAGGGAGTAATAAACATCTAGTTTAAATTTCAAAATAAACCCTCAACTATAACCCTTTTTCACTTTGCCTCCCGAAAATTTAAAACTAAACACGCCCTTTCAAGTTTATGCATCTCATTGCAGTCAGACGGAGTAAACAGAAGATAGAAACTTACTTTGTTGCCCTTCAATTATTGTCCCTTGCATTCACCTTGTTTCTTGCGCATGTCCATAATGAAATAACCTGTCTCTGTAATGATCATGAAACAAAACCAAGCCCTTCAAATGTTGTCGCCAGCCACGACATCGTCACCACAGGAATTGTGGTGGTCGGCAAGAGTACAGTTACCAAGGAAAGCAAGACGGATTGGACGAGACGTGATTTCATCATCTTTCTCTCTCCCGATGTCATCTCTGAAATCTATGCCCTCTCTCCACCCATTTGATCATTGAACCTAGGGGTGGCTCCACTATATCTTGAGAGATTTCAAGCGAACCCCCTGGGTTCAAAAAATGCTCTGAAATTTGTATGTTTTCACATATAATTTGATTTGTCTTCAATATTGTCGGCACTGAGTCATTCATATGTAGTCAAAGTTATTGTAAATTCACTTAAATTTGTGAGTAACTAGGCAATATAGCTCAACAAAACAACCCTATAAATTTTTAACCAAAATAAATATGTTTCTTTTTCTAATAGAGATTGTATACAAAAGTATTCTCTACGTTTTTGTCACTGCTGAGCTAAAATTCTGGAGCCGCGCCTGATTGAACCGCACCCCCTGATGCAGTAGAATTTAAGGGTGTTGTTGTCATTTTAGTGTCTTTAGTGTGTGTAGGGTTTCGAGTCTATAAATAGGTGTCTTGTGCCCTAATTAGTTAGTTTTTTGATGTATTGATAAAATAATATAGAGCTTTTGCTCCTTGTATCCTATTTTGGGATTTATCTCTCTTATGAATCTATCCCTTGATTTCGTTTGCATCATTTGGTATCAGAGCTTTTAGCTCGATCCTAGCCCTCCATCTCGCCGGAGACTTCACTGGAAACCTAACCTTATCGGAAAATCTTGCTGGAGCCCTAAAATGGAGCCGGAAAACCCCGCCGGAGCCCTTAATCCACTCAAAATCCACAGATCTACCCAACCCAAGACTTTAAACATTGATTTCGACCCTTAAAATCCACAGATCGACAGTTTTTGGAGCTGTTATCCCTATTTTGGACAACCAAAATCGTTTTCAAAGCTCAACCAATACATTTCCAGCCATTTCGGCGCTCACCAGGGCTCGATCTGCTTGTTTCAGACTCGACCCAGCCTGTTCCAGCCTCTCAGTGCTCGTTTTTCTGTTTCAACACTGTTCCGGCAGTCAAAAACAGTGATTCTTGCTCTGATTTGCCATTTTCAGACCTTGAATCTGTTATTCGAGCCTACCAAACACCATTACGGCCCTTGAAATACACTCGTAGAGGTTCGTCTAGGGTCGTACAGGTTCGATTTGGTCCAAAATGGATGAAACGAGGTCGGAGTAAGGTTCAAGGGCGTGATTCAGGGTTTGAAAGTTGCTCTACAATACTAGAATCAAAGCGTTGTGCTTCAAATCAAGATTTGGGGTCTTCGATTGCCATTTTCGGAGCTTGATTGGTTATTTTTGAGCTTGGCCTAGTGTTTCCAGCCTTGAAATCTCGATTCCAGGTTCGATTTGCTTTGGGTTTACCTTGTTTGCTTCGATTTGTTGCAGTTTGTTGTGGTCTATACTCTATTGCTACTGGGCCTGATTTTGCTGAAGTTTTGGTGTATTTGCTGAGTTGACTGGGTTTGAGACTGAGTTGACTGGGATTGTGATTGAGTTGGCTGATTTTACCATTGGAATGACTCATACATTTAGGGATAGAGTTAAAGGAAGAAGGGAAGGTGGAGGTAGAGGATTTTTGGTGAATAATGGTTAAGGATTGAACGTTATTCCACAATGTGGAAGGGAAAATGATTGCAATTCAAATGAATATAGGAATGAGATTAAAGAGTTGGGTGAACAAGTTGCTACCTTGTATGATAAGGTGCAACTAATTTTATTGAAAAGAGAAGTTGCTACTTTAGAGAAAAAGTTGCAAAGTTTGTCTATTTCATTTAAGAATATTGATGGTTACTATGATTCCAAGTCTTATGAAAATCTCAAACCGGATGTGCCAGAGGGAGAGATGAGCTTCAACCCGAATGCAATTGAGAAGGACGAGGAGCAATGTTATTGTGATGAGTTCTCACATGATATTCCTATCTTTGATGAGCTCTTACGTGAAGAGCTTGGAGCTGATTTTAAAGATGATGGTTTCGAAGTCCTCCCCATCTTTGATGAGTTCCCAAATGAGGAATTTGGAAATGATCTTGAAGGTGACTCCATATTGGAGATTAGAGAAGATCTTAAGGTTGATAATGTCTATGAGGTTAGAAGTAATTTTGAAGATGATCTCGGTAGTGTTTGGTTGGGAGTTTAGTTTAGTTTAGTTTTGGTAGTGGGTGGAGAGAGAAATAGGGTAATGATTGACGATAGGGGTAATGATTGGAGAGAGATAGAGAGAGATGAGAAAGTAATAATTAAAAAAATGGATAATGATTGGAAAAAGAAGTAGGGTAATGATTAGAAACAAAATTAAAACTAAAACTAAAAAGGAGTCCGAACAAAGCCCTGGTCTTGTAAGAGTGGTGAACCGGAAGATGTTCCCATCTATGACAAGTTTGAAGAAGAGTATTGTGTTGACAATGAAGAGGGAATGCTCCTTAATGTGATCAAGGAAAGCTTCCTTTTGACTAGGCAAGAAAGCAAGGAAGTGATTGAAGAAGTTTCTTATGCTTTGGCTATGTCACCGAAGATGGATGAAGTCGTTTTAGATCATCCACCAATGGTTGGAGATTTTGGAGAGCCAAAACTTGATGATTGCTTCCATTATTTGCCTTCCGAGTTGCACATGGTGCAGGGGTGATCAAATTGGTTCTTTTTCCCAGTGCACTCCATTCGGTATTACCGAAGGAGGGAAAAGATGATTTAGGACAGCTTGTTGACCCTTTGGGTTTTGTCTTCAAGCTTGCAAGTTGTCGAAATACTTCATTGATTTATTCTTCTCACAATGAGGTACAATATATAGACTGGATACAAGGTAAAATAAGGAAAGAAAATCAAATCAAATCCCTAATTGATCCCTAATTGATTCTACCTAATTGAGTATCTTCCTAATTACATGCAATACATTAAATACAGTCAACACTCCCCCTCAAGCTGGAGCATAAACATCGTGTACTCCTAGCTTGTGACAAATAGTATCAATGGAAGTCTTGGGAAGTGCCTTGGTGAAAATATCAGCCAGTTGAGAACCTGAAGGAACAAAAGGAGTGCTAATATCTTTAGATTCCACCTTTGACCGAATGAAATGACAATCAACTTCAATGTGTTTGGTCCTCTCATGGAATACTGGATTATTAGCAATGTGGATAGCAGCTTGATTATCACAATATAGAGGAGTAGGACCATGGACCAGGATCTCAAACTCTTGTAGAAGTGCGCAACCAAGTCAACTCACCAGCGGTATGAGCCATTGCTCTATACTCTGCCTCAGCACTAGAACGTGCTACAACTGATTGTTTCTTACTTCTCCATGTCACAAGATTGCCTCCTATAAAGGTGCAATAACCAGTAGTAGAACGACGATCAGCAGGAGATCCTGCCCAGTCAGCATCTGTATATCCTTCAATACGAAGATGTCCAGATGATTTGTAGAGAAGTCCACGTCCAGGAGCATTTTTGAGATACTTCAAGATACGAACAACTGCCTCCATATGAGGAACTCGAGGACGAGTCATAAATTGACTAACAACGCTAACTGCATAGGAGATATCGGGTCGAGTAATAGTTAGATAAATAAGTTTTCCCACAAGTCTCCGATACATCTCAGGTTCGTCAATCAGCTCACCATCTTCTGGCATTAACTTAAGATTAGTCTCCATAGGAGTAGCTACAGGTTTAGACCCAATATAACCTGTATCTTTCAAGAGATCGAGAGTGTATTTCCTTTGTGATAAACTGATACCCGCTTTGGAACGAGCCACCTCAATTCCAAGGAAATATCGAAGCTTGCCTAGATCTTTGGTAAGAAAGCTAGAACCAAGATGGCGAATTAGTGTTTGAATCCCAATACTATCACTACCAGTGATGACGATATCATCCACATAAACCACGAGAATCACAATACCACTAGTGGTCTTTTTAAAGAACACGGAGTGATCAGCTTGACTCCGAGTCATACCATGAGAAATTATAGTATTGCTGAATTTATCGAACCAAGCCCGGGGAGACTGTTTGAGGCCATATATAGATTTGTGAAGACGACACACACTCTCACCCTTGGACTCAAAACCGGGTGGTTGTGCCATATAGACAGTCTCAGACAGATCCCCATGTAGAAAGGCATTCTTGACATCAAGTTGGTGGAGAGGCCAATCAAGATTTGCCGCAAGAGAGATAACAATCCGTACAGAATTAAGTTTGGCCATTGGAGAAAAAGTCTCAGTATAATCAAGCCTATAGGTTTGGGTGAAACCTTTGGCCACAAGACGAGCTTTTAGTCGATCAAGAGTACCATCAGGATTTTGTTTGACAGTAAACACCCAACGACAACCAACAATATGTGCTCCAATAGGCTTGGGAACAAGGGTCCACGTATGATTTATGGACAAGGCACGCATCTCTTCTTCCATAGCGGAGCGCCATCCAGGATGAGAAAGAGCCTCCAAATAAGACTTAGGAACAACAGCAGAAGATAGAGACACAGAAAAAGCGCGAAAAGATGGAGATAAACGATCATAGGACACAAACTGAGAAATAGGATGGAAAGTGCAAGAACGCGTACCCTTACGAACGGCAATAGGCAAGTCAAGATCCGGATCCTCAGACGGTGAAGGAGATGATGTGGGTAAAGAAGGTGGGTCTGCAGGAGCAATAGGTGGTGCGGCAGCGGAAGAGCGACGAAGACGAACATAGACCTGTTTTATGGGTGGTCGAGGAGCAGTCTCAGGAGGACGGACCGATGTAATGGGTGGTCGAGGAGCAATCTCAGGAAGACAAGGTGACAGACCAAGATCAGCCAACATGGGTGGCTGTAACCGTGCACCTGCTGGGGAATAATATGGGACGGTCTCAAAGAATGTCACGTCAGCACTTACAAAGTGCTTACGTAGCAAGGGACCATAACACCTGTATCCTTTCTGTGTCCGAGAGTAACCAAGAAATATACATTTATAAGAACGCGGATCAAGCTTATCACGACCTGGAGAGAAATTATGTACGAATGAAACACAACCAAAAAGTTTTGGAGGGAGAGAGAAAAGATCCTTGTCAGGAAAGAGAATCTGATAAGGAGTTTTGCCGTTCAAAGCCCGAGATGGCATTCTATTTATAAGATAATTAGCTGTAAGAACTGCATACCCCCAAAAATATTTTGGAACATGCATGTGAAGCCTAAGAGCTCGGGCAACTGCTAAAATCGGTCCATTTTTCCGCTCAGCAACCCCATTTTGTTGCGGGGTGGTTACACAAGTAGTTTGATGAATAATGCGATGAGTGTCAGTAAAATGCGTAAATTGATGAGATATATATTCTTGGGCATTATCAGTCCGCAAAATACGTATTTTGGCATTAAATTGAGTGACAATTTCAGCATAAAAATTAGAAAACACAGAAAATAATTGAGACCGATCTTTGAGAAGATATACCCAAGTTAAACGAGAAAAATCATCAATAAACGTAACAAAATAGCGAGCACCACATAAACTTGTGGTACGAGATGGTCCCCAAATATCCGAATGAACTAAAGCAAACGGTTCTAAACTAGGTGACTCAACTCGTAAAGGAAAAGACACCCTACGATTTTTACTGAGTTCACAAGTGTCACAATTAAAAGGAGAAAAACTAGGTAAATCAGGGACTATCTTGCGAAGATTGACAGAAGATGGGTGTCCAAGACGACAATGCCACTGGTAAGGTGTGGTAGTGGAGTGGAAGGCAGATAACTTGGAAGGATTGGACGGTTGAAGATAGTACAGACCATTCTTCTCATACCCCCCACCAATCATCCTCTGCGTCTTGAGATCCTGAAATTCACAATGAGAGGGATAGAAGAGTACAGAACAATTGTGAGTTTGAGAAAGTTTATGAATGGAAAGTAGATTAAAAGGAAATTGTGGTAAGTACAAGACAGAAGTAAAAATAAGGCCAGAGGCACGATAAGTACCAATGCCATGAACACGAATTTTAGTACCATCCGCAATAGTAACATAAGAAGGAACAGAAGGTGTAACGACATCAATAAGAAGAGACAAATCACCTGTCATATGATCAGATGCGCCAGAATCGAGAATCCATGGAGTACTACCAGTACGAGAAGATGAGTGAAGACAAGTATTACCTGATAAGACATGAGTCGCAATGGAAGTCGAAGATGCATTAGCCTTGTGAAACATGGAATCATACTCAGACCTAGAGATAGTAATCTGATCCGAAGGAGCCAGCCCAGATTGCTCCCCCTCAAATGTAGCCTGATTAGCCCAAGCCGGCTTGCCATGAAGCTTCCAACAGAACTCAACAGTGTGATTGGTTGCATTGCAATGTGTACACTTCTTGGTGCCGCGACCACCACGCACCCCACGGCCACCACGTTCATAAGAACCATTACGACTGTGGGGAGGATTAGAGTGGCTAAAATTCCCAGAAGATGGAATAGGACTAGTAGCAGGAGCAGCTAGGGCAGATGGAGTTGGATGCTCTAAAACAGAATGCTGAGGAGCAGCCCTTCGAACACGAGCAAAAGCCTCACCAATAGTAGGAACTTCCTTGCCGGAAAGAATTTGGGGACTGAGAGGAGCAAGTTCCATATTCAGCCCGGACAAGAATTTGGTAACTCGAAATTCATCTCTGTACTTCTGCTGAACCTTTAATTCTGTGGTTAAAGGTTGATAAACATTTAACTCATCCCACATCCCTTTTAAGGTGGAAAAGTACTCATCAACCGATCGATCTCCTTGTTGGAAAGAGAAAATATTCTGATAAATCTGATAAATGCGAGAGAGATTCTGTTCGGATGAATATAATTCATGTAAAGTATCCCATACTTCTTTGGATGTGTCAAGGCATGCAACATTATTAAAAATATCAGGTTCAAGACTATTCCAAAGCAAAGTCATAATATACGAATCATTTTGAATCCAAACAGAATCTGCAGATGGGGCATCAGTGATATAGGAAGTCTCACCACTTGCTCGCAAAGAAACAGTCACAGCACGTGACCATGGCAAATAATTGGCCCCATTTAATTTAATTGAGGTGAGAGAACGACGATGAAATGGATCCCTAACAGTGTCCTTAGAGCCTGATGTTTCGGTTTTCTTATCCTTATCACCCATAGTACGAGAGCAAACCAAAAATAGGAATAAACCAAATATTACCATATCTGGTGGGGATGCAACAGAGGTACCCGGAGTCCGACTAAGTGGCCAGCGGAGTCTGTAGAAGGTCGGAAAAGGCAGTCTCAGTGTTGCTGAGAACTGAGAGTACTTCGTCAGAAAAGATAGGTTTCTCAGATAGGTCTGAGAAATAGAGATCGTTTGAGAGATAATAGAGACAGGCTCCCTGGCTCTGGAAAAAAAGGAATAAAGACGATACTTGGTCGAGAGACCAAGAAAAGAAGAGAAAGAAGAAATCAGGTTCTTGGAACCCGCTTTGATACCATGTCGAAATACTTCATTGATTTATTCTTCTCACAATGAGGTACAATATATAGACTGGATACAAGGTAAAATAAGGAAAGAAAATCAAATCAAATGAAATCCCTAATTGATCCCTAATTGATTCTACCTAATTGAGTATCTTCCTAATTACATGCAATACATTAAATACAGTCAACACAAGTTTTGAACATTGTGTGGTGACTTTTTAACATGCTAAGGTGGATAGGTTTTGGCCTGACTTGGGGGTGTTTATGATGAGCTACTACAAATATATTTTGATTCACAAGAGACATGGTAAATGGGTGATCTCATTTCACCAAAGTATGGATGCGGTGGATGTACACAAATGGAAGCTCATATTGAACATGGATTACTTTATGAGGATGACGTGGATCAAGGAAATGCAGCCACATGCCTACTTCGAAGTTGCATAATAAATACTTCTATAGTTCTATGTTTTCTTCATTTAATTGTCTCGTGTCTTGTCGTCCAACTCTAATAGTTCTATGTTTTCTTCATTTAGTTGTCTCGTGTCTTGTCGTCCAACTTGAGGACAAGTTGTTTTCTTTAAAGGGGGTGTATGATGCAGTAGGATTTAGGGTATTGTTGTCATTTTAGTGTCTTTAGTGTGTATAGGGTTTTGAATCTATAAATAGGTTTCTTGTGCCCTCATTAGTTAGTTTTTTTTGATGTATTGATAAAATCATAAAAGAATATAGAGAGCTTTTGCTCCTTGTATCCCATTTTGGGATTTATCTCTCTTATGAATCTATCCCTTGATTTCGTTTGCATCACCCCGTCTCTTTAGAAATATCATCAACACATTCGTCCTGGAGCCGCCCCAATTTTATCACAATACATCGCAATTTGATTAATATTCCGTGAAGTAAATGACATAGAGAGGCATGTGGTTGTCCTTGGGGATTTAGGGTGAAAATGTGAAAGGGCAGTATTTTTGGCATTGGTGCTCGTGCTCGTGCTCTGGAGAGAGAGAGCCGATAGGTCGGTGTGATCAGTGATGCTAGTGCGAGAATGCTAACGGCACTTGTGGTAAGCATTTTGCGAGCTTTTATGTTTTCCTAGGGAGGGTAAACAAATACTCCCTCCCTTCCTAATTGTTTGTCCACTATTCCATTTTGGGATGTTCCAAAATATTTGTCCCTCTTTAAAAGTCAAGAATCTTAAAAATGCAATTTTCCAAAACTATGCTCATAAATATCTATCTTTTTTTTTTTTTTAAATTTTTATAACGCTCATAAATCAATGTTCTTAAATTAAGTCAGAATAAGGGGAATTAATGGAAATAACACTTTGAAATTTGAATTAAAGTGTAATCATTGCATGTACTCTTTAAATGGTTGGAATCCCCAAAAGTGACTAACAAGTAACAATTACGAACGCAGGGAGTAATAGACAATAGCTAAAGGGCATATTAGTTCTAGAAACTCATTTTGTCAATCATGTGCTGGACACATGCACATTTCTATCCAAAACCCTAATAGATTGCTAATAGAAGAAGGGTTAAATGCTAAAACCAAATGTATTGAGGGGGTTTAGGGCCCGAGTTTGCACTTATGGGGGGCACTTTGGAAACAGGTCATACTTAAGCTGTTTATTGGAATTTAAGAACAAGTAAAATAGTTCTTTTATTCAAGTTAGGTGTTAAAGTAGACATTAAATCTACACAAATAAATTGAGTTTTCCGAAGATATTATTTAGAGTGTTTTGGCCCTTATGGGGGCAACTTGGAAACAGGTCATACTTTAGCTGTTTATTGGAATAGTAAAATAGTTGTTTTATTCAAGTTAGGTGTTAAAGTAGAGATTAAATCTACACAAATAAATTGAGTTTTCCGAAGATATTATTTAGATTGTTTTGGCCCATCTTGCTACTCTTTGTTTGGCATATTGTCTGCTAGATCACATATCTGTACAATGCTTTGTTCTGTTTCCTAGGCATGAACTTGAGGCGGTCTAACATTATCAGCTGTTCCTGATTGCACAGGCTGCTAGAGTCTTTGGGAGTCAATTGGCAGAGTCCATCTTAGAAGGTGATGGCCAACTTGCATTTAAGAAGCTTGCTACTGCCACACTTGAGACATTAATGCCAAGAATTGAAGGTAAGGGAGAGTTTGGACAGGCTAGGTGGAGGCTAGTTCATGCGCCTCAGATCCCCAGTTTGCTTTCTGTTGACCCCACTGTTGATCCTCTTAAATCGCTGGCCAGCAATATTTCATTTGGAACAGAATTTGAAGTTCAACTTGGGAAACGCTTGCAGGTTAAATTTGATTTGTGTTTTATTCGTGTTTTATCTGATTGTTTCATTTCTTGATTTATCTGGCTTTGTTTTGTTGTATGATGCGTTTTAGAGAGTATTATTGATGAAAGGTGATTGATTCTGGAAGCAAAAATGTGAAAAGGAAATTGGGGTCAATTTTTTTTACTTAAAAGCTTGGGCGAAGAGCTATTGTTGAATATTGATTGGGGGATACGTATCATGTATCTTTTTCATTTTATAAATCATATCAAGATACGTATTGCGTATCGTAAGATGCGTTAATTAAAGGTAATATTCTGACCAAAATAAAATAAAATAAAATAAAAGGTAATATACAATTGAAAGTACACCTAATTTCAATATGAAAATCTGCTATGTAAATGAAAAATAAGTGTTTTATATACAAAATATAGGTTTTCAGTATTGAATTCCAGGCACCCGTAGTCGTGTCTATCACGTTGAGGCTTTTTGGTGCCTTGGTCAAGAGAGGAGAAGAGCCTTATTTGATTCATGCAAAACATGATTGAAATATGTTCTTTCTTCCATTCGAATTCTAATGGATTGAGTTTTGGTTTTCTCCTACCCGTAGTGGGGTCTATCACATTGAGACTTTCTGGTGCCTTAGTCAGGTAGAAGAAGAGCCTGATTTAGGCAAAATATGATCAAAATATGTTCTCTCTTCTACTGGAGCTCTAATGGATGGAGTCTCTATTTTTTCTCCAAATGGTTTTTGAATGTTGTCATAATTAGATTAGAATATGGTATGACTTTCTTTTACAATAAGTAATAGTATGATATGTACTAAATCGGGATACGCGCGTTTATAATAGGATATGTCATCGTATCATAGGATTCCTATACAAGAAGGATACGGGGTGGGATACGTATAGTTTTTGGTAGCATATGTATCCTCTATTGTAGGATACTCCACAGACAAAGTGTCTCAAAAATCTGGCTGCTGCATTTTGTGTTTCAAATTGATCTTTCGTACCTCACCATGTTCATATATTGCATCTGATACTTTGAAAAGTGCTAAAATAAATGTTCCACATTCTGAGCAATTTTGCTGTGGAGAAGCTGGCATAAATGAATTATAGCTGCTGTTACGGTTTCTGGTTGAGTTTATACGTTAACAAAGAGATGAAATAGTTTCATTTTCGCGTCGATTGTGATCACACTTGCAAATTTAACCATACTGGAATATGAAAATAACTGAAATGCTTATTTCTTAAACTAATAATGGATCAAGTCTCATTGACGTAGAACAATAGGGTCTGAGATTTGATTTGGAGAAATATAGTCAGTGGATTATGATCAACTTTAATCAATAGTCATAGTATTGCTCCTATTGAGGGTAACTTAATTGCTTTTTTCCAAAAGAAATGTCACGAAAACTGTGCTACGACTTAATGATCGCTTTCTGTTCTCTGCTAGGCAAACAACAGAGTTCAACTTTATAGCATCTACTACATATTTTGCCCCTACGGCCCAAGACTTGGGTTTGATAAATGGTGTGAACTGCCAGTATTACTGTTAACAATAGATAATCATTAGTGCTTTACTGGTATTTGGGAGTGATGCCTTTTAAGGAAAATAAAGAGTCTGCAGATGAATGGATGAAGATCATTAAGAACTGTGGCCAGGCCACAGTAGATTAAGCTAGTCAATGCTGAAGTATTTAAGAAAGCTGATAACATCACTTATCTTTCTGCTTGTTATCCGTAATCATCTCATTTACCGTTTTTTATGCTCTTTTCAGGCCTCGGTAGTGCGGCAGATTAAGGATTCAGAGATGGCCATTCAATGGACCTTGATCTACCAGCTTACGAGCCGCTTGCGGGTCCTTCTCCAATCTGCTCCATCTAAGCGCCTGCTTTTTGAATATTCTACTACATCACAAAATTAAACTCTAGGAACAGGAATGTAGGTTGGTATAGGAATGTGGGATTGGATATCGTATATATCTCATTACTCTGCTCGGGAATGAATGAGCTTTGTTTGTAAGTTACAGAATTGGTGCTATGTCAATATTCTTTGCTCAGAAATGAATGAGCTTTTTTCTTTTAGTAGTTTCAAGGGACTCGATGAATGGAAATTCATACGAGTCATTGTCCATGTGCTTACTGGGTACTCTCATGGCGCTGCTGATATATTTATCTGTTGTCTATGTACCCCCTGGGATCATCCCTCAGGTTATTCTTCCCGTGCAACTGCTATTTAACATACTCGTGATCAACAGGCACCTGCAAGTAGAGACACCTTGGATTGGACGTGTCATTTTCTGTCCTGGTGCTCTACTCCCTTGATACTATTTTCCTTTCTCTTGGCTAATTGTCTTTTATTTTGAATTTTTGGTTGGATTGATTCCTGAAAGTCGAAACTTTGAAATTTCTTGGTTTTATATCTATTGAGAGAAAAGAAAGGCAATGGTGAATATAGGAGAAACAGAGAAATATAGTGGATTCTCATTCCCCTGTCAATTCATTAACTTAGGGTTTCACGAAACACAAGCAATCCATTGCACGACCCATAAAGATGTGGTGTTTGTGGCGATTCCAAGTGCATTAATTCGCACTCATTTTCTTGATCATCTAATTTGCTTTAGCTCGTTTGTCAAAAATAAACATGTCAAACGACTGTTGCACGAAAAGACCTGAAGTAGCTCTCTTAAGATGTAGTTCAAAAAAATTAGGTGTTGAAGTTAATGCCAACCATTGCTTGCATACCCTTCGACATTCCAACACATAATCTCCTGGGAGTCTACCGAGGATGTCAATAAGAATGTCCTTGGGAAGATCTTGCATGAAAAATCCAGCTTTACAATAATAAGTGAATAAATTAGCTTATCCCAAAGATGTGGAATCCATGTCAAGCACTCAAGGACCATTGTGCCAAAAAAAGAAAAAATACCAGTAAAGCTCACTACATGGAACATATTAATTACGTAGAGGCAACATGCAGAGAATCAAAACCAAGAGGACATTATAACAAGAATATGAACACACTAAAAGCATGGTGTGGGTTCTATTTTAAGTATTGTGTGTTTTGCATATACACATACTAGTATCCCTGAGCCCTCTAAAAATGACAGAATAATGTTCGTATCTATTATTCTTAGGCTAAAAGTTTTGAGTGTTGAATGATTTTTAAGAAGGGCTCTCCTTATCATATTAACATTGTTTGAGCTCCATCTTGTAGTGGCTATTCAAGTTGTAGATTAACTTGAGTATGGGAATCCTCTATAGCCTATGAAGCATCGACACTCCTAGAGACCGGTGAGTCCCTGTGTCCGACACAGAGATGCGCGGGGAATATGGCAAAATACATATGGAACATGCCACGTGGAGTGTCCAATAAATTAAATTAACTTTTTTAGGGGGACATGCGAGGTATACAGCGAGGACACGACAATGATCTGTCACGTCCGTGTCCCCCATTTTTGAGAAATCCCATGTCCCGTGTCCATATTTGTGTCTGTGTTACTACATAGAGTCTACAGCAAATAAACATCCCCATAAAAAAAATGTGACAAGGAAAAGGCACAATGCAAGTAGGACATGAGAGGACAATATGAAAAAATTGATACGAAAGAGGCAACGATGCAATAAAATTGTAGGTTTATGCCAATGTTATCACGAAACACAAGCAAGCATCCATATGCCCATATAAACGAGGTTGACATAGAGGTAAAGGTACGCAATACGTTGCATTCAATCACACTTTTCTACTGTAAATTAGGGTTTCTGTCCAGTATGTGATACTAATTTTGGCATCAGAGGGCCTTTGCCATGAAAGGCAAATGTGTGCTCATCCTTTGTCTGTTTTGCAGATTGGAGTTCCGACGACAATACTAGGGTTCCGATCAAACACCTCGAGGAGCCGTTGTGTTCTCTGCGCTGCTATTATCGCTATCAGATTCCTGCTGATGATGTCGATCGACAGATTGACGATTTTGCAAACGCTGATGAAGAAATACAAATGGAATCTCAGGAGGCTGCGATTGATCAGGAGGTGGCCACTGAGACCAACGCCTCAGGGGAGAATGTTGTTGCTGCTGGTGATGGTGTTGTCTTTACAGAGGCTGCAACCAACATTGCACCCGAGATCTAGGACTTGGACTGAACTGCTTGGTAAGTATCTGTTTTGGTGGTTTTAGATAATTTAGCTGGTTCTTCGTAACCAAAATGTTCCGACCCTGTGTGGTACCAAATTTTCGTACTTTTGATAATACAATATCTGACCCCTCGTGGTATTCTCTGTTTTTATTTCGTAAGAACAAAGGCACAGCTTCTCGTACTGAATAATCAAATTTGCTTCCTTGTAGAAGTTTCTTCGTATTTTGCCAATGCTTGGCCTGAATTTCTCGTATCTATCCCTGAGTTTGTTCATACTTGGATTTTACTAAGTTCTCATGTACTTAAACAAATTTTAAGTTTCTCGTACTTAAACAAACTTTAAGTTTCTCGTACTTAATATTTACCCAAGTATCTCATACTTGTTCTAAGTTTCTCATGCTTAACAACTGCTAGGTTTTCTTGTATTATTAGACAGTTTAGCTAACACATACTCGTTATGTTTGTTGCCCAAGTATTTCGTACTTGATTTCTGCATGTTCTCGTATGCAGACCCAAAAATTTGTTCTTATTCAGATTCTACTAAGTATGTTCGTACTTAGGTATTTGTAAGTTTCTCGTACTTTGAGTATCTCATACTTTTCAAATTGATCTAAGTCCTTCGTACTTTGATCGAAAAACAGATTTTAAGCCTCTCGTACTTTTAGTATCTCATACTTTAAACTTTTACCACAATTATTTGCTCAAATAATTGTATCCAAACAGATTGCATGCTTTTATATGCATCCAAAGTTTTTTCATACCAGGCGAATAGTCGTTCGTTTTTATACTTATTTTTTAGCGTTTATTCGTGCGCAGTTAACAAGCTATCTGTTTACTGAGGATAAATGTATTCGCATATGGCATTCGTACCAATCCCATGCTCCCCAATATGAAAAAAGGAAAAATATTAAACTCCATATTTCATATTTCAAAAACGACTATTTCAAAAAGCTTGACAAACTGGATGAAATGACTTTATTTCATAAACTTGAACTCAAGGGGGCGTTATTCGTACCCCTTGCAACTAAAACAGAATAGAAGCAAAAACTAAAACAAGGGAATTTTATTCGTAATTCCCACACAATCACATAGTGCAATCTAAAACAAACTCAATTCTTTTAAACAAATAATTTTCTCAGATTATGGACATTCCAAGGCCTCGGAATTGGATTACCATCCAGATCAACCAATCTATAGGCCCCTGTGCCCACAATCTCGGTTACTCGATACGGGCCTTCCTAGTTGGCCCCCAGCTTGCCTTCGTTGGCTACCTTGGTGTTGCCGAGCACCTTTCGTAGTACAAGATCCCCTATACCAAATTCTCGAGGGTGAACGTGCTTGTTATAACTTTTTATTAGCTGTTCCTAGTAAGAAGCCAGATGTACCAGGGCCCTTTCCCTCCTTTCCTCGGCGAGATCAAGCTCAATTTCGAGGGCTCTGTCATTGCCCCCACTCTCAACCAATATAGTCCTGTTGGTTGGAAGGCCTACTTCTAAAGGTATGACTGCCTCTGTGCCATATGCCAACGAATAGGGGGTCTCTCTTGTAAACCTCCTAGGTGTTGTCCTATGTGCCCATAAAACAAGTGGCAATTCATCGGGCCATTTCCCTTTAGCCTTGTCCAACCTCTTCTTGATCTCGTCAAGAATGGTTTTGTTGGATGCTTCTGCCTGTCCATTACTCTGAGGGTAGGCTGGAGTTGAATAATAATTCCGTATTCCATATTGGGCACAAAAAGCCTTGAATTTCTTCTAAAATTGGGACCCATTATCTGTAATCAAAGAATAGGGAACCCCAAATTGAGTAATGATACTCTTCCACATGAACCTTTCTATCATAGGCTCGGTGATTTTGGCCAATGGCTCTGCCTCAATCCACTTAATAAAATAGTCTGTTGCAACTAACAGGAATTTTCGATTCCTAGTTGCTTTGTGTAGTGGACCCACAATGTCCATTCCCTACTGGGCAAACGGCCAAGGACTTGTCAAAGGCACCAGATCCTCAGCTGGTGTTCGAATCATTGGTGAGAATTTCTGACATTTTTCACAAATTTTCACATACACCTTGGCATCCTCTTGCATATGTGGCCACCAATAGCCTTGTGTAATTGCTCGGTGGGCAATGGATCTACCTCCAGCATGGCTTCCACAAGTCCCTTCGTGGATTTCGTGAAGAAATTTTTGCACCATCTCGGGGTGCACACAGAGTAAATACGGACCTGTAAAGGACTTCCTGTAAAGCTTCCTTTCCGGGGACAGCCAAAACCTTGCAGACTTGGTTTTGATCTTATAAGCTTCCTTTTTATCAATGGAGAGTATTTCATCTCGTAAAAACTCCATGATTGGATCCATTTAGCTTGGTCCGTGGTTCACGTCCAAAACCAACTCAACACTCCTCCCAATGCTTGGCTCTGTCAGATACTCAACTGCTACCCTCCGTTTGAGTTCAGTTGGAACAGCTGCGGCTAACCACGCCAAAGAGTTGGCATGGGCATTCTGTCCCGAACTTATCTGTTCAATGTGAACCCTTTCGAAGGTATCAAGTAAATCTTTGGCCGCTTCCACATATGCTACCATCTTCTCATTTCGAGCATGGTATTCGCCGGACAGTTGATTAACTACGAGCTGTGAATCACAATACATTTTGACTCGCTTTACTTTCAGAGACCTTGCACTTCTCAATCCAGCTAAAAATGCCTCATACTCCGCCACATTATTCGATGCACTGAAACCAAGCCAAACAGATAATTCGATCATTACTCCTTCAGGTGGAAAAAGGACAACCCCAATTCCTGAACTAGTATTATAAGCTGATCCGTCAACGAATAATTTCCATTCTGTAGGGTCCTGTTCGGCTGAGACTTTGTCCTTCGTAGATAATGTCTTAGTCTCCTGTTCCTTTCTCGTAGGAGGCATGGGAGCTACTGTGGGAGAAAACTCCGCCACAAAATCAGTCAACACATGGCCCTTGATTGCTGTGCGCGGCTGATAATCAATATCATATTGGCTTAATTCGACGGACCACGTCGAGATCCTTCCCGAGAAATCTGCCTTTCGTAGCAGTGATTTCAGAGGAAACTCAGTATAAACCACAACCTTGTGGCTTTGGAAGTAGTGTGGCAATTTCCTCGTGGTTATCCTAAGTGTCAGGACAAGTTTCTCAAGGTGTAGATATCTCGTTTCTGCATCCAGCAGTGTCTTGCTAACGTAATAATTTGGGATTTGCTCGGTTTTCAAATCCCTTAACAGGACTGTACTTACAACATGTTCAGAAACAGTTAAGTACAAAACAAAAGACTCACCTGGCTATGGGGTTGACAAAAGTGGAGGCTCAGCCAGATACTTCTTCAAGTCCTGGAAAGCCTGCTCACATTCTGCTCCCCATTCGAATCCCTTCCTCTTTTTCAATAGCTGAAAAAAGGGTCTACACTTATCACTTGACCTGCTGATAAGTCTATTAAGTGCTGCAGCCATCCCAGTCAACCTCTGGACTTCCTTTGTGGTTTTGGGACTTTGTAGCTTCTGAAGAGCTGCAATTTGATCAGGGTTGGCCTCAATTCCCCTCACGGTCACCAAATGGCCTAGGAACTTTCCAGAACCAACTCCAAACGCACACTTCGAGTCGTTGAGCTTCAGCTTATACTTCCTCAAGATTTCAAAAACTTCTTTCAAATCAGTTATGTGCCCTCGTTTATCTTGACTCTTCACTACCATATTGTCTATATACACTTCCATAGTTTTTCCAAGCAGTTTTTTGAACATGATAGTCGTAAGTCTTTGGTACGTTGCCCCAGCGTTTCTCAGCCCAAATGGCATAACGCTATAGCAGTACAACCCTCGTGGAGTGATAAAAGAAGTCTTCTCTTGATCAGGTCCAAATATACCAATCTGATGATATCCTCGATATGCATCAAGAAAACTTATTCGCTCATAACCAGCTATTGCATCAACCAACTGGTCTATCCTTGGTAGAGGAAAACTATCCTTTGGACATGCCTTGTTCAGGTCCGTGAAGTCCACATAGACACTCCACTTCCCGTTCTTCTTCTTCACAACCACGGTGTTGGATAACCATTCAGGGTAGTAAACCTCACGTATTGCTTTCGCCTCTAGCAAACGATCGACTTCTTCAATAACAGCATCCACATGCTGCACGGCTGCTTTGCGTTTTTTCTAAATGACTGGCTTGTGCTGAGGGTCAACATTTAAATGGTGACAGATTATACCTGCATCTACCCCGGGCATCTCTTCTGGTACCCATGCAAAAAACATCGACATATTCCTTCAGAAATTGTATTGATTCAGCCTTTTCGTCTGCTGGCAGTGATTCTCTGATTAACAAATATCTTTCAAGATCAGTCTTGTTGATCTGAATTTTCTCCAGGCCTTCGACCACCTTATCAGCCGGACATCTTCCGACATCCTTGATAGTTGGTTGATCTGGTACCTCTAACGTATGAACGTGATGGACCTTGGGGGCTCTTTTAATGATGGAAATCAGACACTGTTGGGCCACTTTCTGATTGCCTCTAATCACTTCGACCCCATTAGATCCTGGGAATTTCACCATTTGTTGATAAGTTGAAGAGACGGCTCTCATTTTGTGTAGCCACGTCCTTCATATAATCGCGTTATAGGAAGAAGGAACATCTACAACCAAAAAGTTAGTTCTCAATACCACTGAACCAGCCCGAACAGGCAATGTCACTTTTCCAAGAGGCCAAACAGCTCCTGCACCAAACTTAATCAGGGGTGTTGTAGATTGTTCTAAGTTTGTTTGGGCCAGCCCTAGCTTCTTGAACGCATCGTAGTACATTACCTCTGTACAACTCCCTGAGTCTACTAGAATCCTCTCGATGTCATATTCCCCAACTCGTAGGGTTATGACCAAAGCATCGTTGTGGGGTATTTGGACTTCTCCCAAATCATCATCTGTGAATGCTATGCTTTCTTTGCATACATCATTTTCTCGTCCTCTCTTGTTTCCCAATCGCATCACGTGCTGATCGTGCTTGACTTGCCTTTGTAATAGCCTAACCTCATTTCTCGTATAAGGTGTGGCCAACCCATGTATCATATGGATCACCCCTTTAGGATTTTGCTCATAATCCAGTTCCATGGCTTTCCCCTTGTCCTTGGGATCTTCCTGGATAAATTCCTTGAGATAGCCCCAAGAGACCAAATCGTCAAGGTGTTTTTTATACATCTCACAATCTTCAGTCATATGGCCCCAATCTTTGTGGTAGCTGCAGTGCTGATTTGTAGCACGTTTTGCGTCCTTATCTCCGCCAAGACTTGAGGGCCACTTGAACTATGGCTGATTCTTTATTCGATAAAGAATCCTATAAATTGGTTCCTTCCAAACCGTAGTGATAGAAAAGAAAGACTTGGGGTCAGGAGCTTGCTTATTCTTGTACGGCTCTTTCTTGGCCTGCCTGTATTCCTTTCTCTCCCTGTAAGTTTTAGGCTCCGGCTTGTCCACCTTTTTGACTGGCACCTTTGGCTATTCGGCAACAATCCTGACATCCTCCCGGAGTATGTCATCCTCCATTCTGGCGTGTTGTTCTATTCGTTCCATCAGTTTAGCCAATGTTGCTACCGGATGTTTATTCAACGAACGACGCAACTCTCCCCGAACAGGCAAACCAGTTTTGAAGGTTGCAATAGCATACTCCTGACTGCAACTTTTAATCTCGTTGAAAGTTTCCCAGTACTTCTTTGCATAATCTCTGATCGGCTCGTTGTCTACCTGTTTCATGGTAGAAAGACTTTCAAACGTTTTTGGGGCCTTTCTGCTTGTTAAGAACCGACCAGTGAACTCTTCTGCCAACTGCCTCCATCCTCGTATAGATCGTGGGGCCAGTTTGTGAAACCAAGATAAAGCCACCTTGCCTAGACTCGAAGGGAACATCTTGCACAGGATGGCATCATCGCCATCGTGCATGAACATGGCCTGCTGATAGTGCTGTATGTGAGCCACAGGATCTGCGTTTGTCTCGTAAAGCAAGAACGTTCCGTGCTTCACTCTGCTCGGCAACCTAGCCTTCTGTAGCCTCCTCGCAAAAGGGGAGGCTGCAATATTACTAAGGGCCTTCCGTGCTGCTTCTCGGGCAGTGACTGTCCCATCCTCAATTTCCTTTGTCTTGTGAGCCGTAGCTTTGGCCCAGTCAGCATCAGGCCTCTCGTACCTATCACGGTGATGCTTCCTTGTTTCTTCTTCCTCGGGCGTAGAACTTCGGTCTCTGCTCCTTCTTTTTCGTGAAGAAGCCCTTCGCCTTTCTGGTGTTCAGTCTTTACTTTTGCTTCTCCTTTTTCATGGAGAAGCTTCATATCGTCTCTTGATAGGACTCTTGCTCCTGCTCCTTCTTTCCCATGAATGAGTCTTTTTATGGATTAATAGAGCCTGTCTGTCTTCTCCGGAATTCCTTCGTGAAAGTTCGGAATCTTCTGGGTGATCTCGTACCCGCTGTAACTCCCGTATCTCATATTCTCTTTTTTTGATTAAACGAGCATATCCTTCGATTTCCTTCCTCTTTTTGTCGAGGATATCTTCGCTACTATGTATACTTCGCGAGTACGCTATTGATTCTTCTCCTCGGTGGGACTTGCTCCTTCTCGTGGAACCCGAGGTAGTTCTGTCCCCTTTTTCTTTGGAGATATCTCTGCTCGTCGTTTTTCTGTCATGCCCACCAATGAGCTTTTTCGGAGCACATGGTGGGGACCTATCTCCTCCCCCACCCAACTGGTTCTTTGGATCAAACGGTGTGATTGGATCTTCTCCTACCATGGTTGTTTTTCAGGGAATTCTTTCGTTTCCCACAGACGGCGCCAATTGTAGAGGGATGAAAACAATTGATGCCTCGGAGCTACTTGGATTGCAACGGCTTATTCGTGCCTCTTCACCGGAATCCTAATTCGTCGTCGGAATCCTAATCTGCAAAATAGACAAGGGTGAGCACACCTCTACCTCTCGTGGCAAAAGCCCTCCGATGCCAAAGTTAGTGTCGTGTACTAATCAACAAATCCTAATTATCAGTACGAGAACAATATGAATGCCACGAATTGTGTACCTTTTACCTTTAGGTTTACCTCGTATTTATAGATTCACGGATGCTTGCTGCCCAAGCATCCCTGTTGCCCTAGGATTCCTAACTCGTAGAGGAAACCTAGTATCCCTCAGATTCTCGTTCCCTTATCGGTATAATAACTTAGTCCTTTTGGGACTCTTTCCCATAATCACCCGAATATTTCATTCACGTTGGGTGTCTTACCTTGATCCTATACACTCGGGATCTCATTCTTTTACTGAATATCACTGTTCCGGAACCTTCTTGCCGCCTCACGATTTTAGGGCAACTTCTTCCCCTGTTTGACTATCTCGTTGCCGAACAGTCCATATTGACCAATGACCTCAAATACAACTGGTCCTCATTGTTATATGTGGACAAATGACTTCACATGTCTTTTGTCCTTATCAGCCGAACAGACTGCCTGGGTCAATGACTTCTCATGTCACTGGTCCACATTGCCGTTCACTGCACTGCCTGGCGATAAGCCCTGTCACACCTACCACGTGCTCCTGTACATCACGCGTTCGGTGACTAATTGTACCTGTTCGGGAATACCTCCCTACAGTAGGTTCCCCACGGCGTAGTGAAGGTAGTCTTCTCTCAATCTTCAGGAGACATCAGAATCTGATTATACCCAGAAAAACCCATCCATGAAAGATAGCAATACATGCCCTACTGTGTTATCCACAAGTTCGTCTATGTGTGGCAATGGAAAGTCATCTTTGGACTGGCCTTGTTGAGATCTCGAAAATCTACACAAACCCTAATTCCCTCAGTTTTCTTCGGCACTGGAATGATGTTGGCTACCTATTGTGGATACTCGGTGACTATGAGAAAATCAGCGTTGATTTGCTTAGTGACTTCCTCTTTTATCTTTAAGACTCAATCGGGCCGCATATGTCTTAGCTTTTGTTTAACTGGGTTTGCATTAGGATGTAGGGGAATTTTGTACTGAACAATTTCAGGATCTATTCCAGGCATGTCCTCGTAAGACCAAGCAAAAACATCTTTGTATTCTTTTAGCAAAAGGATTAGTTTTTCACTCTCTTGAGAAGATAGCGTTGCACCAATTTTAACCAATTTAGGCTCATTTTCAGAGCCTATGTTTGTTGTGATTATTTCCTCAGAAAAAGGTTTAGTGTGCCTCTCTTATTCTCTCTCGATAAATTCTAGAATTTCTTTTGGAATTTCTTCCTCAAAATTTGGATTGTCAAAATCTACACAATTAATCATGGACAAAGTGAAATACTCTAAATCTTCCTTCTCATTGCTGAAATTGTCAAAAGACATTTTGGAGTCCAATTCAAAATAAATATTATGCCTTAGTGATTTGACCAGGTTTTCCTCACTAGACTCAGTAGTTTGAAATGATGAAAAGCTAGACTCGGATTGAATTGACTCGGAGTCGGAATCGGAACTAAGATCAGAATCAGCATTGTTCGTTTTGTATTTTAGAGTATGTTCGATGGTCCAGTTTGGGTAAGCCTCTTTTTCAGCATCCACAATTAGTTCAGAGCAATCTTTTTCATCACCAAGGTTGATCATCAGCACTTTGCTGTCATCTTGATTCACACTTTCATTACTGTCACCCTACAAGTCTTAGAGGGCCATTTGATTTGCTACTGCCGTTATCTCTTTCAGTTGAGCTTCAGTCTTTGCTTCGTCGCTATTGTTGACTCTCCGTGTGCCAACAAATCCCCACCAATTACCAAAGCTATCTGTGATGGGGTGGATCACCCTTATTTCATTGTTGGTGACTCCCTCATTAAAGAGTAGGTTTAGTGACATATCATCTAGTGGGTCATTGTCAGCAGATTCTTCTTCCTATGCTTCTTCAGTTTCAGAGTTGTTGACCTCATCGATGGGCCAATAGTTGTTGGTAGGTGCATAAGGGTCATAGAAATAGATTGGGACCCTGGGAAACCCTTCTTCTTCAATTATGTCTTCTATCTCTTCATCATCGATTGTTGTTGCGAACATGACATGATCGTCTTCAGTGATAATTACCATAGGCTTTGGTTGATTCATCGGAATGATGTATTTGGATGGGTCGAAGATCTTGACAGCAGGAAGGAGTGGCCTAGACAGCTTGGTGATAGCTTGAAAGTGCGAATCAAACATGAACAGTGATGCACCCATTTTTCCTGAAATTTTTTGCTTTAGTTAGATTGGTTTAGCTTACCCATTTTCATTCAATTCTTAAGAGGCCCCCAAGGGGTAACCTGTAAAACAAAACTTTACAACATACATACCTACAATGGGTGTGAGGAAGAACTTTTACAAACAAATGCAAGTAGATTCCTAGCTTGTAGATAGGATCTTAGTTTGATAAGTTCTATGGCTTTCTAAAACATGTAAGGTTTAGGTAGTCTCAAGGGTGCTCCGTTGTCAAAGGGTACCGGTCCTTTCGCCAGCCCATCATAGGCAGGGATTGGGTGATTCCCTTTTTGATATACCACTAGGTACAAGTGACTATGGAGTTTGCTGGAACCCCTAACATAGCCCGTGACATGCCGGGGTATTAGGTGAACTCAACGAGGTTGCTCGCTCGATGCATATGATAAATGAATTAAACAAAGCATGTGTTAGTCTTATGTCAAACTTTCTGGTTATGGCTCTCAAATCCCTAGCAGAGTCGCTAAAAACTGTAGACACCTCCTTGGAATGGGGCATCACCATACAGATTGATCGTTGCTAATTATTTGGTTGTTTGTTTCATAAACCAAAATCGTGGATATTCCCATGGCTAGAAACATCGCCACACGATAGTGGTTATCATCAAAACAAATTCGCCACCTAGTTTATTAAAACTAGGAAAAACAAAAGATTCTAGGTACGGGAGCCAAAAGTTCAATAAGGGGAAGATGTTAGGCGGTCCTTACCCAGTCGTGAGATTGGCCCATAGTTGTTTGACATATGATCAACACATGCTTTATTTAATCCTAACGTGTAATCTATTTTTAGCTTTTAAACAATTAAAGGTGAGCTGAGACAGTAATTGAAAACATGCATCAAAAAGCAGAATAAAACAAACATGTCCCAGGGAGATGGATCTCGCGGCCGGTGAATGGATGTCACGGCTGAGGGATCCTCCTGGTTTGATGTATCGGTCGATGGATCGAAGACCATGCCGATGTTCTTCCTCACACCAGACTATACAATTAACGGATAATCAAGGACGATATGATTAATGTTTAAATAGAAAGTAAACAAACTGAAGGCCCTTGGGCCTCACCACCTTGATCCCTCAGTGGCTTGATTGCTTCAGATTGATTGTGATTGACTGATTTGCTTCTTGAAAACTCTAGGGTTAGCGTTTGAACTTCGCGGGTTTAATTATTGGATTGCGGCTGCCTTCGGAAGGTTAGGGCTTTTCAATAAGGGAGATGAGAGAGTAGTTGTGCAGAGTTTTGTGGCTGGAGAGGGTGAATTGATATATCAATCGTCTCCTCTTTTTATTTTCAGAATCCTAAGGATCCTTTATATAGACATAGGGATGACACAACCCAACCAATCAAAACACTCGATTGCAATTGGAGTTATAGAGTGATACAAACTCTTCATGGCAATCCTCTAACGTAGCCCGAATGCATCGGGATTTGGCTGCTAGGGTTTTGTGAATGGATCAAACGATTGATAAAACATTCCAGAATCTGGAAAACAGACGATTTGGCGGCCTTGGAAAGGATCTGACGGCCGAGGAAATGATTAAGCAGCTGAAGGATAGACCTAACGGCTGAAAGATCAATTTCTCAAGGAGATTTTCATGCAACAAGTTTCACGGGTGAAGAATTGATGTTGAGACCGTGTGATCGATGTTACGGCCGAAAGATAGATTCCCTAGGATTCTGTATTTCTATCTGAAAGGCTATTTGGCTCTGGATTGGGTCCTCTAAGTGGCTAGAAGTTCTTACCATAAGTCCATTGGTTCACGAGAAGTCAATCAGCAAGGATAGACCGTAAATCCATGGCCGAAGGATTGACCGTGCCCAAGCAAAAAATGACACCTGTCGTCCACTCATTGGGGCAGTACTCTAGCAGTTGATCTCCTTTCGAAGAGATCTAGAATTTAGAAGTTTGGCGAAACTATGGTCACATCCACATCCATTCAGGTTTGGTATATTCTGAAGTTCGCCCAAGTCCATTGTCAATCTCTACCACGCAATCAACATTGGCAGAGATTAAGGGGCTATTGCAATAGGCTGAACATAGACAGTTTGAGCCTAACTATCATAAAGATCAGTTCAAAGTCGGGATCGAAGGGGGTAGTCGTACTTAAACCCAGGTTTCGGCCAAGATCGAGGTTTAGCTGTGAACGATGGCATACTCACCCGACAGCCAGCTCTAGGAGGGAGCCATCACGATTGGCCACCTTCAAGACAAGCAACACAATTAGCACTTTGCAGGTCACTTACCCTCAAGCTCGTCTAAGGTTGGGGCTCAGCCGACCATGGCGCCATGCGCCACCCCACGCGTTGAAGAGGTTATGCTAAAGGATAATTATGGGCGCACATGGGGTGCCAGCTCATACCAATGCGGTTATCGGATCTTATCGGTGACATCATAATGACATCAGCCGACCCGTGCAAGGCACATGTCTGTACTTGGAAAGCAAGTCAAGTAGACTCTATAAATACCAAAGGATGACAACCCTAAAGAGGTACAGATGACTCAATCCTAAAACCCTAGTTTCTTGCTTTGTTCTCTGCACATTCTCATCCTGTCGCTAAAGGGCCTTGCCGGGAAACCCTGACAAGGTCTTAGTCATGCGTTCATTGTGCACGCTAGGGCAAGATAGCTACGAGACTCACGAACCAATTGAAGAGTGAACTCTAACTAAGAATCAGCGGGCCACATAGAGAGCAAAAGTAGAGAGTAGTGTTGGGATTCATTGATGGAAATGTGAATAGGCAACGTAGATATCTTTCTCTTTTTTTGGTACTTTTTACTAGGCAAAATGGAGGGTAGTGTTGGAGATGCTCTAAAAAGGTACAAAAAGGGACAATATCTAAGGTTGGAACGTGTGTCATGCAGTGCATATAGCATTTTGCCTATTCTGCACGCGCGTTGAAAAGTGTTGTACAAATCTTTTTGAATAAAACAATCTCTGGTTCTCGTTCAATTTTAAGTGATACATGCAATCGGAAGTCCAAACGAAGTCCATATGACCTGAGATTTTAACAAGAGCTTTGTAATAATGAATATGGATTTATGTATGGATTTTGTTGAAGAAATTTGATCTTGAAGTATGTGAACGAAATACGGCCTATTTCGAGAAATGCAGTGTGTGCAAAAATATCAAATGAGCTTCGATAAGCACAAAACTTGCCTAGAGGCCTTTGAATACCATAATATCATAAGAATGATGTTTGGTGAGATCTGGAAAATATTTGATCCACTCAATGATTTTTGAGTTCAAATCCGGTAATTTACTAGTAACCAGTAAAAGTCTGGTGACGATCCAACGGTGAAACATCCTCGGATTCTAACAAAACTTAGCAGTTAAATTAGAAATGATGAAATAAGAACATCTATCAGTGTTGATTTTAGTTTGGATGTTTCGAAGTACAT
Source organism: Rhododendron kiyosumense (assembly GCA_019656275.1). Classification (NCBI taxonomy): domain Eukaryota; kingdom Viridiplantae; phylum Streptophyta; class Magnoliopsida; order Ericales; family Ericaceae; genus Rhododendron; species Rhododendron kiyosumense. Next base: position 2,921,307 of record BPLS01000186.1, read on the forward strand.
GTAGGCTGTTTGGTTAAGATTATGGTTACCAGGACCTATTTTCTGACCATTAGCTGAAAAGAGAGTATACTTGTCTGGAAATGGTATGCCTCATCGCTAGGCTATGCACATGTCGATGTCTTAGGATGTTTGTCATATCAAATGACCGTTTGACTTCCTGTGAGAAAACTTGATTCATTCAGCATCATTTTTTGTTTATTAGGAGCTGCGCAGTCCTTTTCGACATTGCCTACATCAGTGTGCTAGGGGCTAATGTTTTTTACTCATGGGAATAGTGAATATTAGGTGGGGCAAAATCCAGTTTTACAATTATATGTATATTTTGTCGTGAAATTTGCCAACAAAGAGAGTCCATGCCATATGGACCTCACAAAGATGAGGGCATAAGGTTGAGTCGAGATAAATAAAACTGGTTAGGGTTAGAGGAGAAGGTCACTTTTGACACAAAAAAAAGAAAAAAGAAAGAGAAAGAAGGTTGATTCGAGATAGATTTTTCCTATAATGCACGAAAGATAATGGGCGTGTTTGCGATAGTTGTGGATACAAATTTTAGGTTTTAGCTTTAGATTCTGCTGCAAATTTTAGATTCCTAATTTTAGTGGAAGTTGAGAAATCTATTTGGTGGAGCTGCAAGAATATGAGAATTTCATTCATTTTTTAGGGAGTGTTTGTGATAGCTATGGATACAAATTTTTAGATTCTAGTCTCAGATTTTGATGCAGATTATAGATTTTAAATTTTAATAGAAGCAGATAAACATGTTTACCATAGTAGTGAAATTATGATCAAGATACAGTAAAAGTTCGTACTATTTATTTAGAGACCCATATTTTTATTTCAATAATTTTAATGTTCTAATAAAGTTAGAATTATGGGATAATGCGAAATGTTAAGTGAATATGTGATTTGGATTGAATGTGATAGAACTTGGAAGTTAGGGGTGTTAGTGTAATGCAAAAGTTTATGAGTGTGTGTGTGTGTGTGTGTGTGAGAGAGAGAGAGAGAGAGAGAGAGAGAGAGCGCCACACAATCATTTTCCTCACCCTCTCTTCTCACACACGACATCTTTCTCTCTCTCTCTCTCTCTCTCTCTCTCTCTCTCCTACCTCAAGATCTTGCAATACACCTCGAATGCTTAGAGATACACCTCCTTTCCATCGTAATGAAGTGTTCTTGAGCTGGAGATCGCGTGGGTAAAGCTTGGAGGAGGAGTTTTCGTGGTGGGTTTCAAATTTGGAAGCTAAGGCTTGCTCAAAATTTAGGGGTTTTGCTCAAAACTCATTCGGTAAGGATTTCTCACTGTGTTTGAATTCGTGTTTAATCGTCCCATTTGGGCTTTAGTGAGTTTTGTCAAAAATTTGAAAATCGCTGCTTGAAACCATCTGGTATGGATACCATTTTGGCATGGTATCGATATCCTCACCGTTTGCATTCTTGATAGTCAATTGGTATCGATACCACTTTGACATGGTATCGATATCCAGGGTCTTAAGACTAAGATTCTGAATACCGTACCGGTGAGGGTACCGATTTTTTCACTGATACGGTACATACCGGTATTAGTCAGGTACCGAGTACCGTTTCGGATTTACCGCAATTACAATTATATATAATTATAACTCAAAAAATTTCCCCATATTATACAATTCATCATAAAATAAATATTCATAAGACAATAAAGTTCACATAATTCACTTCAAACTAACAAGAAAACATACACAAAATTGACAAAAGGGACTTAATAAGTAAATAGAGTATAAAAAAAATAGAACTTTGGTTTTTCCGCTGAAATTCCACTTTCCCCCTTTTTTTAACCTTTCCCCTTTTTATCTCTCTCTCTACACACCCACGATTGCAAGCAGAGCATCGTCACCCATTGAACCACCGCCGATAGAGCACGACGAAGCCAGCTGCAATGTGACGATCTCTTCGACCTCCATCATAACAGTGTAGAACAACAAGGCGATCAGTATCTTTTGCACGGGCATGTCTCTCCTTACCCTAAACCGACAAGTGTTTGGATCTAGGTTTGGATTTTTCTTTTATTTTTATCTCACTCTCCTCCTTTCGACTTTCATATTTGTTCTGGTCCTGTTTTGCAAAATTTCGGACAAAATCTCCGGTACCAATATCTCGTCCGGTATTGTCCGAGACGACCGATACCAACCGGTAAGAGCTGGTATTGAGGCCGGAACGATATTGTAGGGCTAGGGTATCGTTTTCTCACAAACCAGTACGTACCGACCGATATGGAATGGTATTCACAACCTTGCTTAAGACAGATTTTCTTGTAACTTCAAACGGGTATAACTTTTTTATCTGAACACCATTTGGGGCAAGTTATATATCGAAATTGATGTACGGAAAGTCTACTTTCTAATCGGTGGTGGTCTCATAGCCAAATTCTAAACCAATAAGATGTGGTAGCCAAAATAAGATAGATATAGTTGTATCCGTTGGGTATCTCTTTTTCTTGAAATCGTTTGAGTGTGACACGTATGTCCTTAGGTTCACCTGAGTACTTAATTGAATGATCTAACATGGATAGTGGTATGCTTAAGGCTTTGTGGTGGTCTTCAGGTTCTGTAGGAGTCTATTGACATCGAAACAAGAGTTTAGAGAATGTAATGAATATAGGTGAATGGAAGTTATATGTGTATGCTGGATAGCAATCTGGCACTTCCAAGCACGATTGCTTCTAACTACTTTTGCTACTGTTGCACCTATTATCTGATATGGTGTTTGTTGCTACTTTGACTGTTTGACTGCTATACTGCTGTAGTGTGCTACTATTTGATGCTGAAGCTGAATAGATTGATATTGTTGTTAGGGTGGGCTGTGTACCCAAAATCAAGGCGTTGTTTTCCTTCCCTCTTCAAGATGGATTGGAAACAACGCACACCTTCTAGACTATGCAGCCTTTTGGCATTAGCAATTTTCTTTACTCTTTTTGTTTTGTTTTTCTTTTTCTCCTAGGGTATGCCCCTTGTAGGTTGTATAATCGGTTAGCCTCTTTTTCAATTTTAAGCTGATTTACCCAAAAAAAGAAGAAGTTATATGTCTTGACATGTGATGCGAGAAACGGACATATAGGACACTCCTTTAAGCTAAATGACACTAGGTGAGGATATGAGAGATATTTTCCTACGTTTGATATTTGATATGTGAATGCCTATATGAAGATATGATAAATTAATGGCGTAATGATAATGAGTTGATTGAAGTGAAATTATCCCCACTACTACTATGTGAATAAGTCTTTGTTGTGAATTCACTATATGTGATTGAGATGAAAGGTTGAGTTGTAAAGTGTATTGGAGAAATTATGGTTTGATAACCTATGATGTGTGACCTAGATTAGCTCCATCATTGAGGGAGGTACGAGTGGGGGGTAACGGGACTCCATAAATAGCCCGGGAAGAACGAATAGCTTTGAAATTTTCAGAATTTCATTCATTTTTTAGGTTTTTAAAATCTATAGAATCAGAGAATCTGTTATCTATAATTTTTGGTAAATACTCCAAATTGATTTTGAAAAGCTAGAATATCAAAATTAGAAAAAATAATTTTTTGTAAACTCCCACGTAAGAATTTGTGTTGCAAAATCCCAAAAGCTATCCAAACCCAGTTTTGAAATTTTGAGAATTTTTTTTCTTTTTTAGGTTCTTAGAATCTGTAAATTCTAAAAATAATTGATGTAAATTTTTTAACAAACATTCAAAACTGATTTTTAGAAGTTCGAATCTAAAAATCTGTCCAAATAATATTTCACGCACACCCACAATAAAAAGAGAAATAAAATTTGGCTTGTACTTGGGACAATTGGGGTGTTTGAATAAAATTACCCCAACCGTACTCCTTGGCAAGACAATGATTACCCCTGGCCTTAGTTTAGATGAGGAGAATCTTGAGAAAGAAAAAGAATGTAACTTCATATTCGCATATTTCCTTTGTTTGGAACAAATTAAATTAAAAATGTGATTCTTTTAGTGACATATTTAACTATAAATCACATCTTCAATTGAAAATTCGGTCCCTTCACTACTCAATGGTAATCTAGAATTCTTGGCTCAATCTACAAGAAAAAAAAATGTCGATTCAAACAAAAATCCAAAATAAATATTTCTTGAACAAAATACCCATATTACCCCAAGTACTGGAATCAAATTACTTCACGTACTGTATTAAATTACTAGGATTTTCTTCCAGGTAATCGTCCTCTCTTATCCAAACTTAAATGCATCATATCTCTCTCATAAATAGGAGAGTGATTTTCACACTCTCCACTACACTTCTAAGGAGAATGCGAAAATCAATGCACTTTCCAAATTTTTAACTTTCAAAAGTGCGAAAATCAATATGAAATTCATTTAGGTAAAGTGTGATTAACAATTTGGGAGATGCGAAAATCACTTCCCCATAAATAAAGGCAATAAAGACAAAATATGAAGTGACGAAATAGTATACTCCGTATATTTAACACCTGCATAGCAGGTGACCGGCCGATGATAAAAAGTAAAAACCATTAGCTGAGGGTTATTTTGGTCAATTCACAAAAACTAACTGCCATGACTTCCCCGGGAGTATATCCGGTACAAAACAAAAGGAAACGAAAAAGAACTCTACTCGACAAACAACAATAAGGGGAAAGGCGGTTAAACAGCATTTACCAGCATCTTCAACCTTGGCCGGCCTCAACCTTTCTACCTCTACTTGGATATTTCACATTTCACAGTCTTCATCCTTCATCAAGAATTTCCAGAATTACAAGGAATATAGAGAAACATACACCGGAGATCAATCTAGGGAGGTCTAAAGAGGTAGGGTAGGGGCAAAGACATGGCTTCTGAGACCAAATCTACTGTGGTGAAGGTCAAACCCATCAGCCAAGACGGTGGTTCTTCTTCATCAAAGCCCAAGGTTGATTCATCTCTCATCAAGAAGAAGGCTGTTGAGAGCTCAACCAAACGGATTGTTGTTGATTCAAAGCCCAGATCTACCTCCACCCCTATAAAAACCGAGGTAAACCCATTTGCAAAAAAGAGTCATTTGCTTTTATGGATTTGGATTTGGTGAATTTTGCAGATGTTTATCAGCACCAAAAGTGACATTTTTTTCTTGATATGTTGAATGGTGTGATTTCTGGGGCTTCTAATTGGTTTCGTTAATTCCAGAATTTGGGTCTTTCAGATTCAGTTTTTATTCATGTTATGATTAATTGGCTGATTTAGGTTTATGTATTTTGTCTTTTTATGTGATCCATAGTGGGAGGAAGATTTTTGGGGGTTGTTTTATATGTTCTTTGATGGTCTTGAAACTGGGAGTTCGACAATCGATTGCATAGTTTTTCTTTTGGTGTGTTCTTTGATGCAATCTGAAATTTTGCGCTTGGAAGTCCGTTGCATATTTGGATACCCTTTCTGTGTGTTCTTTGGTGAAATTTGAACTAGTTACTCGATAATCTTGTTAATATATTACTACATATTTGGGGCTACTCATTTTCCATGTATTTTACTGGAAGCTGAAACTGGATACCTGGCAATCTGTTGAGTATTTGTTTAGTTCTGTGTGTATATGTGTTTTGGTGGGTTTTAATACACATTGTTTGAAGTGAAGGTTAAAGGAAAAACAACATTGAGTTCATCAAAAATGACAACAAAAACCACTACAGTCAAGACAAGAGAGAAGAAAGCTTACAGCTTGGCAGGCCAGAAGTTTGATGTTCCTGAAGAGGTGCTGGGCTCATTACATGCTTTCAGTTCTGTTTTTTTTCTTTTTTTCTTTTTATGGAAATACCATAGCTGTTGGGTCCCACCAGTCTTATATTATAAGTTAATGCTTTTTGTTAACACAGAGAGAACCATTGAGGATATTCTATGAGTCATTATCGAAACAAATACCGTCAAGTGAAATGGCAGAGTTTTGGTGAGTTTCCTTGTGAATCCTTAGTAATTGGCTTATTTCTTGATTTCATCACACTCCACCAATCACAAAGTTAACTCTCATGAAATTGTTGTTTTGAATATGGCTTAGCTACTCAACATTACAACCAGCTTTAATTATGAAATTGGAAATAAAACTATACATGAAGTATGTTATGTAAGTCTTGATGCAGGAGTGGAAACACATATTATATGGGATCAGTTTAGTTTTTGTGTTTTAAGCATTGATGCTGTTTGTACACTGAAAGACAGTAGGTTATTTACCTTTTGGATGTAAATTACACATCTATTTCAGTTTGGTGTTGCACATCAATGCCAAGACATGTTTTGTAGTTTTGTAGTTATATGTAGACATGTTTTGAAGAGGCTCAAGTTTGAGTATCCTTGAGTTTTCTTTTAAAAAATGGGTGCTGGGTAAGTGCTTGTACCTGCCTTGTATATTAAGGACTTCAGGCTGGGTTGTTAAAAGGCTAGATTAGGTCTTTACCTCATTAAAGGAGTGGCATGCTATATTGGCATCATCACTGTTTTACTTTCTCAAATTCCCCTTGTGGGAGGAGGAATAAGTGGCAACACGTGCCGACTCCCACGAAGATGCGTGGCCTGTCCCTCACAAATAACTGAGGCGGGGACAACTATCGCACTAACTAAGGGTTGTGTGGCGTTACAATCAGATAAGTGCAAATGGAAGAAGAAAGAGAAGGATGAGGAGAAGATGAACAAAACCCCGGGGGAGGGGACTTGCGGTGTTATGGAATGGCTGAATTTGCTCCAAGTCCTAGAGACGTACTTTGGCATAGGCATCTAAATTGTTGACTACTCAGGTCCATTGGCCAGACTCGAGGGGCCCTATGAGGCTTGGCCCTGGTATTAGCAAGACCAAGTAGGGTCTTAACCTTGTCCATATGGGAAAATTGCGAGATCTAGCGACTTGGTGCTAAAAGAACAAGTGGTCTCTGCGGTGGTTGCGGAGTGGTACTTGCAAGATCTCTGCGGGTCTTGCAGCCACTGCGGTTTGACAGCGAGGATGAAATATTCTCACATAATCCCGTGCTACAGTTGTTGAGAGCTTGGGCCTGAGAAAGAGCCATTCCTTTTGCCACAGTTCCCAAGATAGATTCTTGGGCCTTGTAAGAGTTTACCACTAAGAGGTAATACACTTAGGAGGATATTATCCCGCCCAACAATGCTACATACAGTACACTCAACTACAGCAGCAACCACAACACTCTCACATGGGGGTGGGAAACCCCCGTGTGAGAGTGTTGTGTACATATCTTTATTACATCCCACCAAGTTTTCTTCTCTACTGTTTGCCTTGTTCCCAAGTCCCTGATCTGACTGTTAATGATTTTCCACCTCATCCAAGAATCTTTTGAATATTAAGTCTTAAATTTTGGACCTCTTAATCCTGTAAATGCTTCCACACTTCCCTTATTTCCTACAAACTTTATTTTTGGCCAAAACTAATTTGGTTATTTTTTATCCTCAACTTTATCTCTGCAACACTTGTTATTCTAGTATTTAAAAACAACTTATTTGTCCAATTTTCTTACTATTTATGATATTTCTGTTTCTTTGGGTGAATTAAACTTGTAGAAGTAGGGAGAGTAATATATGCCAACAGCCACACATTAGGATGTGTTAGCCCTCTTATTGCTATTAAGCTTTTGTATTGTGCCTACACCGTCAGTTGGTTCTCCAGCACTGGGTATAATTTAGTCAGGTTATAAATAACATATGAAATTATTTTGGCTTATGGAGATGTTCTTTTCCATGACAGATAGGTTTCAGTTGGGTTTTTTTATGCGATAAAGCGCTTTGAGTTTTTATGCGACAGATTCTCTCAAATGAAAAAGAAACAAAATTGAGAACAGAGAAGTTGAAGGACATGAGAGGTTATTGTGGAGCTGGCTATGGAATCTCTTTAGTAAATCTTTTTTTTATGAATATACTGTCTCCAATAAATATCTTTTCGAAACTGCCATTGCTTCAAACTTGAGCTTTAACCTTATTAGGCAAATAACTGTTGGGAAGACATCATACTTCTACTAATTCAACAGGTTTAGGAGTTAGGAGTTATGACTAGTGTTCCTTAGAGGTGATGTATATTTTGTGTTTCTTGCCTTAAAAGTTTAAGAGCTCTTCTATGCCGCCCCAACCCCCCGCCCCTCCCCTACCTCCCCTCTCTCTTGTTTTACAGTTGAATTTTTGGAGACTCTTATTGATCACGTCGTTCCGTGTCAAAAATATATTTATATAAACCTTGGAATTAACTAGTACTCCGTAGAATAGTGATCAAGACCGAGTATCATTCCGACGGAGACAATATGGCTGAGTTACGACAAATTCGATTAATTCGGGCAAAGGAAGTTTGGTTGTTTGGATTTGGAGAATTTATTAAACTAAGAGAATAAATTAAATGAAAAGTTTGTAATGATCGGAGAGAAAATCTACGGTTTGAATCCACCTCGACCGCGTAACAACAATATGCATATGCTAGGTTTATTTATTCGAATCAAAAGAGATTATCGCTTGGGCTTGCAAACACTTTCAATAATCGTCAAGGAAATAATTGGGTTGTTAAAAGGCATAAACTATCCCATAGCACAGATCGTCTCTTAGTAGCATGGTTTGGCTATCTAACGGCACAATCTGTCTTACGAGCATAATCTATCTCAGAGCTCTAACCTCAATCAATGAAAACCATTGCAAAACTAGGTATTTGAAATCTAGAATACAAATACTCAATCCTAGAAAGAATTAAAATCAATTCATTCAATTGCAATGAAAAGGGTTCTGAGTTTTACAATCGATCCGAATATTAAAACCTAAATCTATATATATACAAAGTTACTTGGCACGAGGCTTCATCTTCCCCCTAGAGAATGGAGTTTAGCCGGCCATCGAAGCTGGAATCCACGTTGTCCTGTTTCTTGAACACTGCTGAAAGCTGCCACAGCCGAGAGCCCTCCTATAAACCCTTCGGTCCACATTTATAAGAATTGCAGTGCCAAAAGTTTCCTAAAGGAAAAATGATTCCATGTGAACTAAAACTCTCCAATTCCTTACTATACCTGGGCCCACTAATGAATGCTTGAAGGAATTAACTACAATTGAACGTCAGACCCAATTTTACCGTGCGCAATTAGCCATTACCCCCAATGCCAATTAATTTGGTTTATGTCTAGGCTTAATTGAGACGTGCACTGCCTGCTGGTCCAGACCAGTGGTTCCTTTGTCCGGACCAGAATTTCAGCATGTCCAGATCATTGCTCTAGCTTTGGTCGTCCGGACCAGCAAGTCTTCGGTCCGGACCAGATTTTCAGCCTTCGCTGTTTCGCTCCTCTTCTCACCGTGGACTCCATTGGAACATCCTTAACTCAAGAATCTTACTCCAAATCCTTTCCGAATGCTCTGAAAGCTCTGAAACACCACAAACCAATTAAATCTCGTCAAATAACGCTAGATAGGACCGACAAAGCCCAAGTTAATGCGAATAAATGGGTGCTTTTCAACACCTATCACTTACCATTTCTCTTCTTCCTTTTTTTTTCTCTTTGATATTAAGCTGTAGAAGTGTCACATTCAACAAATTACAATAATGGGACACTACATCAATTATGTGAGGTTTGCAACAACTAAATCAAGCCCATGACATAACATTTCTCTCCTATACATGAGAACTAATAATCAGTTCTTGCCTTCGGCAAGATTTGACCCCTTGAAGTGGAGAGTGTACAAGGTGGCCAACTAGGCTAACCCTAGTTGGTTAACTTGGTTCATTTCTCTTCTTTAAAATGGTATAATGTGGACTAGATTTTGCTTTGACTCCTTGTTTCTTGAGTCATTTTCATCATTATTGTAGTTCATGATTTGGCAATTTTAGGTATCTCCTCAACTGTTACATTGAATCGGGTGTGCAGATAGGGTGAACATTTGTAGGGTCGGGATGGTACAGGCCAGGCTTTAACTACATAATAACGCAGCTAATGTGTGCCCAAGCCTGCCAATTTGTAGATGGGCTCCACTTGATATTCCCAAGTCCAGCCTTATCAAAGTTTCACAGCTGAGGCCCTTCCAATTAACCGTTTATTCTGCATTTCCATTAACAATTTCATAATTTGCATAAAAAATATTGGATGAGATCGTGGGAATAAGTCAGATGCAATGAATTACGGTAGTGTTATGCCGTGATATGACTTTAGGAATAACTCAGATGCAACAACTTTATTTAGCAGTAACTGGAAGTATTGGGATGTCACAGTGTTGAAATAGAATTTAAAACCAATATAGACACTTTTTACCATTTCAGAAATACAGAAAAGTGGATTGGTCCACTAGATACTAGAATTGGTAGACATATATTTGTTCTGGAATTTAATTTCTATGAAAACAAAAAATATATGAGGGCTCAGCTAGGTTGGATATCAATGGATGGTCCCATGTGTCTATGCCGTTTTGTAATGGCCTAAAAAGCTCAACCCAGTCCAACCAATAATCTTACATATCAATCCAAATCCAAATACTTAAAAATGTGGAACCAAGGGATGTCAATCTAATCTGCTTCGACACCGTCTCGATTGGGGCGGATCATCGATTACTTGTATGGGTTTTGATTTGTGATTTGGCGGATGAAATGAATTACAGGTTTGGTTTGAGGTGTGTTTCTATTCCTCTGCCTCCAACCCGACCCGATTTTTTATAAAAAAATATTTCCTAGAAGATTATATCGAACCATATATACTCTACCTTTTCTAGATTCTAGTATTTTGTTGTTATTACCTATTCATTTTAGCCTTATGTACCAAAAATATAGTGCCAATGTCATTTTTTAACCAAATAATTTATTTAGAACAAACATCTATGCTTTTTTGTCCATATTACTGATTTTTGGATTTTTATATATTAAGAAAATATATACATTATCGATTGCAATGTTGCAAAGTTCTACTTTGATTTCTTAAGATCAGGGTGGAAGATAGGGAAACCAAGACATTAGGAGCCTCAAACCCCGTTAAGAGTGGGATTTGGTTTCCAAGAAATTCAACAGGAATTGGGGCTGATTTGGAGGTATAAAAGATTTTTGGGTTTGGGGCCGGAGGAAGTAAAATCCAGTCCCGACCTGCCCTGTCGCCATTCATAGGCTAGAAGGCTAGTGTGCACCCCCAAGTGCGGGTGCATGTCACTGAGGTGATTATATTTGCATGTCTCTCTCAATTTGCCGAACGTTGAGTGAACTCATACTAGCCAATTGAGTAGTAATAGGCAATCCCATGCTGCTTATCATATTTGCATGTCTCTCTCAATTTGCCAAACGTTGAATGAACTCAAACTAGCCAATTGAGTAGTAATAGGCAATCCCATGCTGCTTATCGAATATGGAAGATAAGTAACTGGCTTGCTCTACCATTTAAGAAGCTGTTTGATTGAGAGGTTTTCTTCAGCACATTGGAGTGAGGCCAATTGACCCAAGACACCACTTAATTGGATAACCAATGGGCACCACTTCAAGTCAGCCAACTCTACTTTAATAGTTTTACATGCCTAAGACCATTTGATTTTTAAGTCTACACATCCTGTACACCCCTCTTAATGTACGGTGGATATTAGCTGGACAACTTTCATGGATTAATTGTTGTACAAATTACGTAGGAAGTATGCCATTTTGTTTGTTCATGAGTGGAGTTAACTTGACATGATTAGGTCGATAATTGTGCTAGAATATTCCCATTTTGTACTGGGGAGATGATATGTCGATAGTGTACATTACAAGGGCTATGTCTCAATTGGTAAGTTCCCTTGTGGCAGTGTGACTGAAGTTGAGTCACTTGATGTGGATCTCCCAACGGAGGGATTTCAGGCAGTGGTGTGTTAGGTAGTGACACAGAGCTCTACGAGACACAGGATAAACATGAAGATGAATAAGGACGAGGAAGAGGTTCCTTGTGCTTTTGGGGATAGTTGAAGCGACTTTCTGATCCATGCACTTGGTTTGCATGGAACTACATGGAAGCAAGTGCACCACCCTCGTTATCGTTTCGAAATTGAGGGGCAGGATTTTATGATTGCTGAGTTATAGAGTTTATGTTTAGAAGTTGGAACAATTAAAGATGCTTTGTTAACCCAACGAAGTGCTAGCAAAAAATTTAGTGTTGTATTGCCAGAGAGATGCAAGCCTCCAACTGGGTGCAAGACCATGGAATTGATGGTTCTGCAATTGAAGTGCACGGAAGATGGTTCAATAGAACAATTTATGGCACGCCTTGTGAAAACATAACACCATACGGGAAGGTCTAGACAACAAGAAAAAATAGTCAGGTTTCCTTAAATTCGCTTGATTCTGGCCCTAGTTGCGAGTTTGGACTTGGAACTATGTAAGATGGACGTGAAGACTGCATTTCTTGATGGAGAGCTAATGAGAAGATTTAAGTAAACAAAAATTGGGAATTGACGTAGCAAGCCAGGAGCATAAGGTTTGCAACTCCAACTATCAATTTATTGACTGAAACAATCATCGAGATAGTAGTTTCATCATGTTTGTAGTTAAGATTCAATAAGGCTTCACAGCTGGTCTCAAGAGACTTCTAGTAAGAAATTTGTGAGCTAGATAAGGTGATCGGGGGTAACCAATGAGATGCTGAAGGCTTGAGTTGCCGAAAGTGGAGGAGGAGAGAACCCAAGGCAGATCAGAGAGAGAGAGAGAGGAAGGAACTAGGGAAGAGCTGGGGGAGGGGGTGTTGTAAAGTGAGCTATGAACAACCTCTTATGATACCCTAAGTGCCCTTATATATGGGAAGGGTTCCCCCAAACAAGGTCTGGCTGATGGACACATGGTGGCTTCCTGATGGTTATCTGGCTGAGGGGCAAACCTATGACAACCAAGTGTCCTAGGTCAAAGGTTGTCAAGTTTGAAGGCTTACAAGGGTGCCCGTGGAACGGTGGAAGGCATTTAATAATTTGACAGAAGGTAGGAAGCAACAATCTGAGGTCTAGGCCTTAAGGCACGAGGGTCTATTGACTGAAGGTCAATGGTATGTGGGGTTTCGTATCATGCGACCTCTGAGGTCAGAGGTCGCATGAGTGTCAGGTGTGGTAGGTGGAGGCTGACTCCTCATTCTGAGGTTTCAGTGGGTAGGTATGATACGGATCTTGATGAAGCTTGAGTTTCAGTCCGCAGATTTGCCTCTCTCCCTAAGATTGGTCTGAAGGCTAACTCTTGAGGGGATTTTTGGCTTTCAAACGATCCCTTGAGTTCAAGCCTACATTCAACTATCCTCCTCTTATTCCAAGCGATTTGGGTCTTGCCTCCAACCTAAGCGTGAGCCAACGACCTCAAGAGTGGGTCATCCTTCAGCTAGGCCTCTGGGCCGTCCTCAACTGCAATCTCCTTCGCTCCTGAGGTCTTCTTATTTCTTTCAAACCTTTAACACTTAATTCTATGCACCCACAAAACCTATTGCTAAAAGAGAAAGAGCCTGGGCCTTGAAATGGGTCCAAACTCCCAAGACTCGTGAGGAGAGAAATCAGATGGCTCGTGTACCATACCATGAGATAGTTGGTAGTTTGATGTATGCAATGATGGGTCGAAGGCTTGAGATTTGTTATGGTGTTGGGTTTGTCAGTCGTTACCAATCTGTCGTAACTCACTAGAAGGTAGTTCATTTGATATCACTATGTCAGTTAGGGAATGTGGATAATATGCTTCTTTACTCGAGTTCAAACTTTCGTTTGGTTGGCTATTGTGACGCTGATTGTAATGGTAACTGTAGCAAAACTAGAAGAGAGAAATTCTACTATTCAGAATATGTGTTACAAGAGACCATTACATCATTATATAGGGAAAACATAGAAATCCTAAGTAAACCCTATTACATGAAAGGACAATACTGCCCTTACAACTAAACATTAATAACATCATAACACCACTATTCTAACATTCCCCCTCAAACACATGATGTGAGCACGGAGAGCATCGTGAGTTTGCCAAGATGAAAATGAGATACTCCGACTGATATCTTTGACTGAAGCAATCCAAAAGGCAAAGCCAAAAAATCCACGCAGTAATGCAACTTCGATCCAATTCAAAATGAAGAATCACTAATACTTCGGTACCTGAACAAATGCAGTGGAACAACGAATGGTGAAATATGGGTCAAGTTCACTCCCCCTCACGTGTAAACCTCAAATCGCATGGGGAGAGATAAACAAAGGATCTCAACAACGGATCCAACAAGGATCGCAACAAGACAAGGTGCCAGTGGCACAACAAATGGGGATTTAACTTCCTAACAACGAGACAAACACTTGCTCATAAATTCACCAAAAACCGAGAAATATCCACAAGGGACCACACTATCACACTTCTACAAAAGTAGGGACCAAAACAAATATTGCAAAGTTCAGGGATCAAATAGCAAATCTCAAAGCTTTTGGAATCAAATTACAATTACCCTAAACCTCAGGGGCTGGAATTGCAATAAAAGGAATCTGATGGGATCGAAAAGAACTGGAGGGTTTTTTGGAATCTATTGATTGAGGACGTGGAGTATGTGGGGCATGTTGTCTTGCTGTTTAGGAGGCTGTCTGGCTGGGAATGATCCTTCAGCACATCAGAATTGACCCACACTAATGTCACATACCATGCTAATAGGAGGGTAAACTAGTTGCCGTCAGTTTTTGAACTTAGGCACATTAGCAGGAGCGTGAACTACTGGCTGGAGGGAAAAAGGAGGAAAGTGTTAAGGAAATTGTTTATGCCCATTTTTGGCACCAAACCTTAGACCAGCGCCGTAGGGCCATTTAATTAGATATTAATTAAATTGGGCCGATATTTATTGTTCTCTCGGGCTAAAAATTAATGGGTCACATTAATTCTACGATTTGGGGTAAGGCCCGATTAATCAAAGTCCAAGTGAAGCTAGGTGCACCAATAATTTTCCTATTGCGATTAATTTTTTAGAAGGAAGCTGGGGTCTATTTTTTCACCATTATTACGTGGAAGAATTAGATGCTGTGAAGGTGGAGTGGCCCATCAATATAGGAAGCAGTTGGCCATTTCAATTTGAAAGTGGAAAATGTTATGGACACTTGGCAAGTTGAGGTGAAAACCGTGAAATAGCAGCCCATTTCCCATCCATTCAAGCTGTATTCATACGGCTCCAATGCCCGTGATCTTGAAACCGCTACAAACTGCCGTGGGTGTGCAACGTGCATGGGACACTTGGCCAATATTGGAGGAGTTGGCGGTTGATTTTCATAGCTTTGTGGAGGGGACTCTCGTTTATAAATACTAGTTTATACTAGTTTCAAAGAGGAAAAAAAAAGGTCCAGCACCAATTAAGCTCAGTGCTTCAACAATCTTTTCTACTTTCAGCAAAGTAAAATTATCCGAGTACCTTGTACTCAACCGCATTCAATTTACTTCTTCAAGTAATTTGAATTTTAACTTTCCACTATACTCAATTTTATTATTCCGACATAATAAAGTTTACATTTTACGTTCCATTTCCTGTACGACTAGGAAATTCTAAATCCACAACCGTGTGGCAAATCACGAACCGACACTGACTTGTGATCTTTACCCTTTGGGTCACACGCAATCGCTCTACGAGTTAGAAGTCAAGATTCACAGCAATCACCATCCAAGTTAGGTGCTACAATTCTTGGCATGCCCGCACTTTAACAATCAACGCCTACAAACGCATTCGCGCCTTGCACGGCATACGTGTGTCAAAAACGAGAGTTTTCAGAAACAAAATGAAAAGAAGCACCATGCTTGCTTTTGGTTGATAATGACAGGTGGTTATTGCTTCCTCAACTTCCCGACTCAAAAAGTGTGAAATCCAGTGTAAGATGTTTCCTGATGAATTGGGAAAGCAAGTTCACATTTGGTTTCATGTTGTTTCCTTTCACATTTGTTGTCCTTAATTATCTGAAAAGCTTTCTTCTTCTTTCTGCTTGAAGATTCCCATTCAACCACGAGATAGTAGCCTTGGAAGGACTTTCTCTTCCCCTTGAGTATAATGCGTGGCATGTGCTATGATAAAGCATGACAATGTGCCTTTATTTAGTATCTGGTCTTTGGAGATTTTTTAGACCTGTTGACCTATTAAAAGCTTACACTTTTGTCTATTCCTGGGAATAAGGTAAAAAAACTAAAGAAAAAGCCTTCTTGTTTGATTTATCACTATAGAAAAGCAAGTGATGTATTATCACTTGCTTTGAGTTGCTCAATTTTTGGACGTATGGGGCCCGCTATTTCAGTGGTATAAAACTTTTTTAGAGTAGCCACTTTGTGTATACATTGCCAAAGGTTATGTTTACCTCCATACTTCTCCCGCCCATACCCCTGCGATTTGGGTTTACATGGGTACTGTTATTGTTGTATTCACATGTGCTTCGCACTTAGATTGCTGAATAAGATTTTCTTTAATTAGCATATTGAAGAATAGATAATACCTTCCATTTATCTTTAAGGGTCACATTATCTGGTAAAGAGCTCTTAGGTTCATAGTCATTTAGCATCGTCGTAAGGCAAACACGTTCAGTTCTACTGATAATCTGTGAGAGAGAGCTTGCATACTTTAGGTCCTGAAAGGGAGGATCTACAGACTATACAATCAGATAGTGTTCAGCAGAACATACAGAAATTAGTTGTTGTGAAGTGGGCTAAGAAGCAGAGACATATCAACCGGCTTTATGTACACAGGCCAGATCCAAACATGACACACGTATCTGATACGCCTAAACATCCTCCGGACTTTTTTTTCCAAATATTGTATTGGTCAGATTCACCAGGAATATGCTACTACATGCTCAGGACGTACAAGCGCCACTTTTGGACTTCATAGTGCAATTTAAGAGAGTTCGACCAGGCCAAATTTTCATGGATATTGGATGCTTAATTCATGAACCCTTATTTCGGGGGCCCTTTAAAAAAATCAGCTCAATTTGATACCTATAGGTGCTCGATCCAATCATCTAACTTTTCATTCTGATTTTAGGATCCTAGAAAGTTAAATGATTGGATCGAGCACATATAGGTATCGGATTGAGCTGATTTTTCGCGGGGGCCCTCAAAAAAATATTTTACATTTAATGAACGGCTCTTATCATTTGTGTGGGACCTAGAGTGGGTCCCACACCACTAACTGTGCACGATTGCAGTGCACATATGCTGTGCAGTTAGACTTTCTAATATAACAATGGTCTGTTCCCTAAATATTTCAGAAAAAAATGGATGTGTACGTATCCGGTCGTGTCATGTTCATATCCCATGTTGTATTTGCGCTTCTTAGGAATAATGCAATCCTACAAGACCTAGCTAACAAAGGGGATTTTGTAATTTGAATTTATCATGTCCGACATACTTCATGGACTATGCCGGGAACTCCTATGTTATGCATGGAATGCTCTATAATGCATTTTGTATTCTATCCTAGAAAAATTAAACAAATAGAAGAAATTTGATTATTTTGGCGCATTCCCGAGTCCTTGAGATGGAAGTTAGTGATACTTGCACCTGATACCATACCCAAGTCCATGCGAAATAGCTTAAATTTTAAATCCCATGATCAATTTTAAGGCTGCACAGTTTTCTCCTTGGTAATTCTGCTTTGAGTTACCAGTGACAGATACAGCTTATTTAAATACAAAAGGAAACATACAAAATAATTGTTACTAATAGCAGAGAACGCGTGCCAAAATGCAGGATGATGGAACATGGCTTGTTGTCACCTGATAAGGCAAGGAAGGCTTATGAGAAGAAGCAGATTAGGCAAAAGCAACTTCGAACGGGAACTCCTATAAAATCTCCTCCACCACGGCCACCAAGTAAACCTGAGACTTCAAAAAAGCAGCAGCAGACTGTGTCAAAGAATGGAGAAGTAAAAGCCAAGAAAAGAATAATTGAGAGCGATGACGACGACGATTTCATACTTAGTCCCAAGAGGAGGAAAGGGTAAGAAGAAAAAAAAAAAAAAAACCTTCTTTCTGTCTGTATCATGTGTAATTTCAATCATGGTTTCTAATTGACCCCAATGAGGCAAGTGACTGAAACTCATCAAACAGGTGAAAGATTAAGACATTCTTGTCATTGTTGATGTATGCAAACAAATAAAGGGAAAATAAGTTCAGGATTCTTGTTTACTCTGTTTTATATCTATCTGATAGATGATGTCCACTGTAAGTTCTGGCATACCAAGCACATAAAAGTACTACATTCTGCATTACATAACTCCCTTGTGTAGTGCACTTCGTGACAATTACATTGATCTTCTTTTTCATGGCATTGATAATTTGTAACGAACAAGTTTGTTCAACGCTAGATGAATTCTTTAGAAAGTTGTAAGTACCCGTGTCGGACACTTTACACTCGTGTAAGGGTGTAAGATATGTGTTCGATTTCGATATATGTAGCTGCCTATGAATTCAAATGTACTAGTATATATTTCTGCTCAAGGCTCCCGTATCATGTGAGAAATGCTCTCAAGTCATCTCAGAAATACCATTTACCTTAGAATATAGGAGACAAAACAAAACAAAACAAATTATTTTCAGGTGAAAGTACATAAACACCTTTTCAACTATCACTTTTTTCGTAAACACCCCCTTATATTTAAAAGCGCCCATAGAGACCCTCTCAACTACTGGAAATGAAAAAAGAGAAACTCCGTTAACGGAATGGATGAATTGATGAATATACCCTTTCTATTATTATACAGGCCAACAAACAATTTTGTCTCTATCTCCCTCTCTCTCTTCCGAACGAACAAACCCCAACAATTTGCCATTTACCCACTTGATTTGGTAGAGTTTGAATCTCCTGGCGGTTGTTATGGGTGGGAGTTTTGATCATTAGTGGAAGAAAGCAGTGGTAATGGCATTGCTGCTGGTGTGCTTCTTCAATGTGCTCGTTGGCCCTTCTGCTGCGGCTCAGCTTCAGAGGACAATTGAGTCCGGTAGTAATAGTAGCGCTGGGGAACTGAGTCGGCGACACCTTTTGGCCAATGGACTTGGCCTCACTCCCCCCCATGGGGTACGTATTACCACTGCTGTTGGTGTGCTTCTTCAACGTGCTAGTTGGCCCTCCTGCAGCAGCTTGGCTTCAGAGGACGATTGAGTCCAATAGTAATAGTAGCGGTGGGGAACTGAGTCGGCAACACCTTTTGGCCAATGGACTCGGCCTCACTCCCCCCCATGGGGTACGTTATTAATCTCTCTCTCTCTCTCTCTCTCTCTCTCTCTCTCTCTCTTAGTAGTACCCCCCATTTTCTTCCACCCAAATCGATCCACCACAACGACGGCTTCAGAGACGGCCGCGCCTGCGTTGTGACGCGGCGTAGGTTTGCGATTGTTCTGGCTCTCCTGAGATCGTCTCGGAAAGAAGAACAAGGTTTTGGGGTGTAATCATTCGATATGTGCACCAGTTTTTCAGGTCTGTAACTTTTTTTATCAGAACCGAAAAATAAGACGGAACAGTGGCTGTTTTCTTGGTCTTGGTGGGTTTGTCACCAATGTATCATATATACTTTCTTGTTTAGTTTTGTTTAATTTGTGCAACCGATTTGTTTAGTTTTCTTCGTCGTCCCGGGAATGTAGTTCGGTGTCCCCAGCGGCTTCATCTCGGGATGTAGTTTGGCACGGCAAAGGGGTACACGCACGTGCCCAGGAACAGCTTGGTCAAGTTCCCCACCCACGAGTACGGGAGCGTCTGTCATCGTTTTCCATTTCATTGGAGGGCTAGGAATTTGAATTTGGATTTGCTGATTGGGGCTTGGTAATGCAAAATTGGGGTTAGGGTTTAATGTTGGGGTTTTCTAAAATTGGTAATTTGTGGGGACCGAGTGTGGGAGGGGGGGG
>BPLS01000186.1:2941511-2960190 GCA_019656275.1 Rhododendron kiyosumense
TGAGAGAGAGAGAGAGAGAGAGAGAGAGAGAGAGAGAGAGAGAGAGAAGAGTATATAGTTGTCAAAGGGTATTTTTGTCCAAAAAAGGCCCAAATTACTGACGTGTGACCTCTCAGCAAACGATTCTAAGACGGAAGGGATCACTTGGGTAACGAGAGTAGTTGAGGGGATCTTCATGGGCACTTTTAAATATGAGGGGATGTTTATGAGAAAAAGTGATAGTTGAGGTGGATGTTTATGTACTTTCACCTTATTTTCATTGTGTCCTTAGAAGTTGGAAACAGAAATAGATGAATTCGATGCTTAGAAACATTTCGGTCTTGTTCGTTTTAGGGTTTCAGAACTCTTGGACATTGTCTCCAAAAAAATTTCTCCGTTTATATATAGACCATCTATATCAAGGTTCATGTAACATAGTTTTTGACTTGATATACTTGCATCTTGAGTTTGCATTTGGAACTAGAGCTATCTTTTTGTCTAGGAAACTGAACCACTTAATAAAACATGGAGTTTCATATATAGGTTGGCTTTTTACCTTGAGAGGTGTATCACATTGATTCCCATAGCCAGATTAACTTAGGCCAGGAGTGTAGAAAATTGCAGGTAATAAGGCTAGGTTCATTTGACCAAGAAATGAGCCATTGAATGGGGAGTCACCATCCATCCCCATGTCTAGTCTGACAATATATGTTCATTGCCATTAATAGACTTGGCTAAGATAGCAACAGTATCAAGAATAGAAGCAAGCATATGAACAGTGGCATGGAGCAGTATTGTGAAGAGAAATTCTATATACCATGAAAGATTATTCCGAAATTATTCCGAATTTGAAAGTCGATGGTCTAGATTGATTTGAGGACCATTAATTTTCAAATTGGGATAATTTCAGAGTAATTTTTCTAGGTACCTTGTACTCCTCTATTGTGAAAGGAACAATATAAATAAGAAAATGACAGTAGATGAGACTATAGTTTCATTTGTGGAATAAACTGGAATAAGAATGTGATTTATCGCATTTTAATTTGAAATCAATTAGTACGAAGAGGGAATTGGCCCAAAAATTAGATAGGGTTCAAGACGCTGTCAGGCGTGGTAGCTAACTAAATAAAGGGCTTGTTTGGTACTCCCTCCGTCCCCTTTTTAAAGTCCAGTATTTTATTTTGAGTTGTCCCTCAATAAGTGTCCATTTTGTAAAGTTAGTGGGTAAATGTTGGTACATTTTTCATTTCACCCCTAAAAGTAGATTCCATTTTGAAAAGTTAGTGAGTAAAAGTGTAATGATGATGTCTCCATAGAGGATTACATAGGAAAAGTGGAGGTAAAAGCTGATGTGAAAGGTATAATGACATATTTTTTTAATAAGTTGGAGTTATGAAGTGGGACACTTAAAAATGGACAGAAGGAGTACAATTGTTTATTTGCTTATTTGCGTCTCAATTAATAGACAAAAGATTCAAACACAACTAAAAAAATAAGCAAGCTAGGGTTTTGAAGAAGTTCTTAAGTAGAAATCTAATCTCCACTATCCCTTATGGCAATCTCATATGTTAACCATATTCCTTGGTCGGATAATCTTCCGGTCGAACTCTCTGTTACTGCACTCAATCTTCGCTTTGAGTTTTCGCTCTCACAAATTTTAGTAGTTTAAGATGCTTTTGAAAATTATTTTCATGCTCGCGCTCCTACTTCCGCTTCTGCTCATGCTCACACACGTGAATTGTGTTACTTAATTAGCTATATCACTAATATGTTTTTTTTCCTTGGCAACGATCCCCATTGGATTCCTAGCAATAGTCTCATTCTCCCTCTGGATATCAGCCACCCACACATATCCGCAGTGTTCGCTGCTGACTGGTAAAAAGACCCCATTATTCATTATTTTTGGCAGGGGCCATTTCATTCAGGGTATAGAAAAGGCAGAGTACATAGGATGGTAAGAGTATTAAATGTGTAGGGGACCATTAATTGACTGCACAGAAGCTACCCCTTTTCAACCATAGAAGAATTTCGAAGATTTGACGCAGCATCTAGGTGTGTTTTTTGGAAAATGGCAGAGGAGGGGTGCAACCGGTAATAGCAACCTTTCCCAGGCGTGACCACAGGGATGACACGACCCTTGAGGCACCAGTATGTTACTCATAAGTTTCTACCACTCCATCGAGGCCATCGAGGGCTAGCTAGTGATCACAGCTTGGCTTGCAGGAGTGTAAGACACGAGGGGGCATTGTCTGCACGCATTGAATCTGCAACCTCCTGGGCCCAAACTCTGTCAGGGAGTTACTAGTCATAGTTACCACTATGCTACCAACCCCGGTGGAGACGCAGCGAATGATTCAAATGCATATGTTTGTGTTTTTTCAGCGTTTATGATTCAAATGCACATGTTTGTGTTCTTTCCCTTTCCCCATGTCTTTTCTGATAGTACTCTATCTAGGTTTGATATGGATGAATGGGGTGGGGGACAAGGAAGTTTATGGACACATGGGGTTTGTTTTTTTGATCGGCACACATGGGGTTTGTTTTACAGGTTTTTCGATTTTTTTTTTTTTTTCGAGGTTCGTGATCATATCACCTATTTGCTGGACTAGCCAAACACGGTTAAAGCGATGCCATAGGTTTAGCTATATGCTAGGATGATGAAATGGGACCAAATTAGTTGAGCTGAACCTTCTACGGGCTAGATAAACATGTCAAGTTTGAACAAGTTCTTAAAGTCTTTACTCATGTGGCATAACCCAAACTCGGCTCAATAAGCTTAATTTTGACTCCACAACTGCCTACAAATTTAATTACCCAAACTCGGGTCATTATTGACATTGAAAATTGACTCGAAACTTCAACACCTCCTAACTTAGTAGTACTAGAATTATGAGGGTTTTTTTTTTTTTTTTTTAACGCACTTGACAAGCGAGTGAACTTTATCTTATTTCTTTGATAAATGGAATAACCTTTCATATATTATCTCTAAAATGGACAAAGTAGTGTGGTACACAATTACAATATTACATTAATATGTGGTGAAAAAGTTTTCATGTTTTCCTCATACTTACAAGGGGCTTTTTGAATTTGAAAGGCTCACCCCCTAACCTTACAGCCTAGTGTTTCCAAGTTGATGTAACCTACACATATAGTCCCTATGTCAAATCCTAATGACTAGCCCTGTTTTCAGGCTTACAGTTCATTCCTTTCCAAAAACCCTAAAACGTTTAAAACATAGGAGTAATTGTATCAACTATCAAGATGTACGGCTTATGTTACCCGTTTGGCTATATATTCAATCAACCATTTTAGTCCATTTACAACTTGCACCCTAGAGGCATGCTAAGCATACATCATGGGAATCATGTTGGGTTGGAAATCATGCATGCATAATTTTAAGTTGATTGCTAGTCATTGTAATCAGATTGTGTCGGTACTGTTTTTTGATTTAGCATGATTATTTTAATTTAATGATTTATTTCACAAATCCTTAATAATGACCGGTTTCGATCATGTTAACAGTCTCAAGAGGCTGCACTGTGCACTCATGCACTACCCATTCAAATCCAAGAACACAACACATTCATCCTATTAAATAGGGCAAGATCTATCTATAACAATAACCCAGCTTACTTATAAATGTGTTGAGTATCCTAGTAATTTTTAAGATATTTTATCCATGGATGTAGGGGCGGAGCCATTCAATGGCTGGAGGGGGCCATGGCCCGACCCCCTTTTTGCTAGTTAACATTACATATGCATAATTGGGGCTGTCCATGGATCCGACCTAACCGACCACCCGACCGAACTCGACCCAAAAAATGAGACAATGGACGGATCTGATCAGCCATTCGGGTTGGATTCGGGTTGATTTGGTCGGATTTTGCATTTAGTCGATTGGGAGTCGGATGCACCAAATAATTTTTCGGGTGGCCCAACCCTACCAACATACATATATATAAGGAAAAAAAAGTTAAAAACCCTAATCCCCTTTCATTATCCAGATTCATCCACCCGCCTCTTGTCCCTCACCTCACCCAATCACGCACGAACCTCTCTCTCTCTACCTCGATCCCACTTGGGCCATCTCTCTCTCTCTCTCTCTAATGGAGTCTCAGTCCACGTACAGTTACAGAACTTATAGGAGGACGAAGACCGAACTTCCCCACGGCCCAACCACACCCTCCGCTTGCTTCTTCACTATTCCTCCGCCGGCTACACCGACGGCTCCACCTCGTCCACAACGATGTCCTCCGCCTCTAGGCTACTGTATTTTGGAAAAAAAAAATTGATTTTCAAGAAAAAGGTGTGTAGATATAATGGCTATTTTGTAATATTATGATTCACTTTGTAATATTATGCTGTGAATCACTGAATCTGGATCTGTGATTGTTCCTTGATCTGTATTTTTATGAGTTCCCTAGATCTCTCTCTTGTTTTTTGAATGAACTGTGACTGTGAAGTTTTTTTTTTTTTCGTCCGACGACCCGACCGAATCTGACACCTACAACCCGACAACATTTCGGTCGGGCTCCAACCAGTGGTTCGGTCGGTCTCGGGTGCATATTTCAAAATCCGACAAACAGTCGGGTGGGTTCAACCCGACCCGAATCCGACCAAACCCGACCAGTGTACAGCCCTATGCATAATACTGTGTCAAGGTTAAGAATGTTATTGGTTCACACATGTATTGGTGCCTTCCCTCCATGAATATTCAACAGCTTTAGCGGATAAATAAACAACTTAAATAATAAAGAAGTCTTGTTGCTTATTTGGAATTCTCTCATTTCACCTAGAATTTACAAAAGAGATAAACTTTTTTACGGCGGAGCCATGAAAATAATTTACGGCCCTCAATTGTGCTTGTTCAAATGTGTTTTGGATGGTCTGGATTTTGAAAAAACTATTCGCTAAAGGAGTTTAACTCTTCCCACAAATAATTTTTTTTTTTTTAATATTCGGACCATTGATTGAAACGGACGGCTGAGATTGCGCGGCTGTGAATAAGTTTCCCTCTGGCTTTTTTGACTTTTTTGGTCCCCAAAGTATTTCCGCCGTGCGATTTTGGTCCTCAATAATTCAATTGCTAACATTGCATCCCTAAAGTATCAATTTTTTTTTAAATGGTCCCTGCAGCTCACGTCGTTCCTTCCCTCCGGCAAAACCAAGGGCAAGCTTGGTATTTCACCTCTCCCACCACACCAAACCCCCTGTCTCCCCCAAAACGGTGTCATTTGGTTGAAAAGATTGATTTTTCTCTTCCATGGTTCTCTTAGGGTTCTCATTGAAAGTCTTAAAGTCAAAAAATAATTATGACTCTTTAAGATAAAATAATCAAAAAATTAAGATATTTGCATAGGTTCAAACGGATTAAAAATTAGCCTAAAAAAATCAAGTGTTTTAATTTTCTACCCGTTTGAACCGGTGCGAAGATCTTAATTTCTAATCATTTTATCCTAAAGGCTCATAATTCATTTTTTGACTTTAAGGCTTTCAATGAAAACCCTAAGAGAACCATAGAAGAGAAAATTCAATCTTATATATTTTTAGGCGGTTTATATATCAAAAATTAACTTTTAAAATAAAATGATCAAAAAATTAAGATATTCGCACAGGTTCAAACAGATTGAAAATTTAAACACTTAATTTTTTTGCCATATTTTTTAATATATAAACAGCCTAAAAAAATCAAGTGTTTCAATTTTCAACCCGTTTGAACTGGTACGAAGATTTTAATTTTTTGATCATTTTATTTTAAAGGGTCATAATTAATTTTTTAATATATAAACAGCCTAAAAATATATAAGATTGATTTTTCTCTTCCATGGTTCTCTAAGGGTTCTCATTGAAAGCCTTAAAGTCAAAAAATGAATTATGACCCTTTAGAATAAAATGATCAAAAAATTAAGATCTTCGCACCGGTTTAAAATCACAAGTCTAAGGTCTTCTCTTCACAAGGTTCGGTCGCTCCCAAAATAAAATCATGGCACCACCCCTGCATGTGTGTTTTACAACCCCATTAAAACTGATTGGCGCAGCTGATCAGTTGTTGATGATCTCACCCGACTGTTGTATCAAGAAACGAAACTATGCTCCTCTTTTAGGCAATCGCATGACTCCAATTTTACAGAAGAGGAAGGAAAACAAGAATAAGAAAGCCCGGGTTTGTGTTTTTCTTGTCAAGTACATGTGGCCCGCCCATTTGTGATGCCATTAAATTAAAATCACGAAGGCTCCACTGACGACAACGTGTGGCGAAGGAATTTTTAACATAGTATAAGGGTTCCATTTGG
Source organism: Rhododendron kiyosumense (assembly GCA_019656275.1). Classification (NCBI taxonomy): domain Eukaryota; kingdom Viridiplantae; phylum Streptophyta; class Magnoliopsida; order Ericales; family Ericaceae; genus Rhododendron; species Rhododendron kiyosumense. The sequence goes on from BPLS01000186.1 coordinate 2,947,784, forward strand.
CTTATTAAATTAAAAAATGTGACTCTTTGTTGAATAATACGTACTGCATATTGATTGGCCTGGCCTCATAGCACAAATCTGTTGGACCATCTGGAGGAAAAGGTATGATCGATCGATACTGTTTCAACTCTCTCGGTAGCCCTTGTTTCTCGAATGAAGGGGACTGACTATCTTGGTGCTTCCTGCCTATTCCCAATTGAATTCTCCTGTGAGCCATATATACTGATCTTGAGGATAGTACATTAGTACGTAACGCTTCCTGGTAACATACGTCCTCCTCTTCCTTGCTTCTGGAAATTCCATTCTGACAGTTCCTTTCTTCCGTCAAATGGGCATGCACGCAGCTTTCGCTGTCATTGCTCGGGATTCTAAATGATAAGGTTATCGACTATCGAGCTCAATTATGGAAGGATTCAAGTTGGTTCTGCTTTAGCCCTGAAGGCTTGGCCAATTCGGGTTGCTTGCTCAATGGCAGCTTTGCATACATGAAGATTTCCCAGGCAATTTTCGAATCAGAGCTTGCACAATTCTCTTGTGACCTTATACATATGGATTCAGCTTTGCAATTATTTATTGGATAATAAAAAAAATATTGTGAAAAATGTGACTTGATATTCGTGTCATTAGTCCAAATTAGTACCCATGAATCAAGTCACTTCAATTTGCTCTAAACATACGTCGAAAATTGGTTTTCTATAAAATGCTTGCATTGAGTTCAAAACAAACTAATTAAACAACTCAAACCTGACCCACTAGGCTTTGATTTCCCTGGTGGTTGCACCCTTGTGGTGTTATACTACACTTTTGGAGTTTGAGCCTTATCCCCACTCTCTAATGAAAACTCAAACCTGACTCTAATCCAATTTGGCAAAGCCTATTTTGTAGTCAATTTTGTATCATAAACAAGTGAAGTTTCACACAATTTTAAACTGATTACGTTGTTTTTTACTTGAATTCACCTCATAAGTTATTCAGTTCTTTTAAAAAAAATAAAAAAAATATGTCGAAAGAAAGTGAAATAAGTACATCTCGCTGGACTCGTGTTTAATTGTTGGACTATTATTGTTTGAAATTGACAAAACAGATTGAGCAACGAGTTAAGCTTGTACACTTTCAATTAACTTAACTCATTTCATTTGCGGAGTAGTTTTGACGAAATGCGCACAATTTCCAAAAATTAGCTCACTATTGTCTTTAAAAGTTACACATTTTGTTTGATTCAATTTTTTGAAAGTTATTTTTGATGTAATAAATAGTTATGAGTGGAGAGAGATAGAGAAAAAAAAAGTATTGAAAAAGGTATAAAAAAATAGATAAGATGAGAGTTGAACCAAATAATTAAAGTGACAATCTCTCAAGAAGTCATGTGCTATTAAGGCTCCATGATCTACGTGATGTCTTGGCATACAGTATTTTATAACTAGACAGCTCATTTTTATATGGTAGCTAGTACGTTGATATTCCTTTGTGGACTAAACATTAACAAATTAAGACATCAATCATTGATTTTTGGTAGATGAACGACAAGATGGTCGTTATCCTTGACAGAAGAAAAAGTTTCACAGTTCAAAGTACACTTTATGGTACATCTTCACTATTTAAACCTCCTCATTGTGTTAACTTCCTAAAGGTGATTGTCAGTAGTTTTCTCATCAATTACTCCGTATTCCTTTTTTTTTATAGATTTTATAAGCGGTGTAATTAGTTTTGCTCAGAATTGTGTCTCGAAATAAATAAACAAGCATGATAACCCAAAGACAAGAAATTTTATTGAATACTTCCTTTTTTTTATACACTCAATTTCTTATCTTTTAGTGAAGTTTTTGTGCGTATTTTTTTTTTACTAAAAGACAAGAAAATGAGTGTCATAATCAAAAAATGGGGTGTAGAGAAACACCGTGCGGTTTACCATAAGACCGTGCGTGGTATCTGGTACATCGTACGGTATTGTTTAAAACTAAGGCAGTTTGTCGTTATTTTGTCATTTCATTTTTGCACATCATTCATTTACCATCCACTGTACAGTTAGCATCACAAACACGTCAATGTGATATATTCAATCCCATATCCCTTTCCCCTACTTGTTTATTAAGAGTTTAATCTTCCAAAAGACGTTTAAAGTTTCCTCTTTGAAAATGTTAAGTAGAGATCGGTTCTTACCGGGCGAACAGGGTGCTTTTCAACAAAATCTTCTCCGTTCGTAACGTGGCTCCCAAACCTAAAGTCTTAACATTTTTTCGCTAGGCCAAAAGCCTTTTGTTTCTCAAACAAACTCTCGGTTTCTCGGATCACCCATCTCAAAAATCCGGATAGCGACTTTGCCGGGAACATATGATTATTCGATATACTCCCTCCGTCCTATTTTCATTGTCATTTTTTGATGTTCGTGCAGTTTTCAATCGCTTATATCTTTCAATATGAATCTCCAAAAATATGTAATATGAATCTTATTTGATAGATTTCAATTTGTTCTATAATACAAAGATGTCAAAATCATGAAAAATATTATAGATTGAAAGATATACGCAAAAGACAAAAAAGTGAAAAATGAATAATGGACAATGAAAATGGGACGGAGGGAATAGTAAAAATAGCTTAAATACAATAGAATGTGAAATAAAGTGTCAACAAATTAATACCCATTAGGAACAATTTACGGGCACGAAATATTTAATAGAGAACAGGATAGATGTATTGCTACCAATTTTTTCATGACTTGTCAAAATGGATATATATTATGGCACATCGAAAAGTAAAATTAATGTAAGTGGTATAAACTTTCATGATGGAGAGAGTATGAATCCTTTACATATGATAATTGTGAGTTCTACATACGATGTTAATAGTATATCTTCCTTGCAAAACATCAATCTTTATATATTTTGGGGGTTGTAGGAAGGTTTGAGGGGTTTAAGCAAACCCTTGAGTTCGACAAAATAAAAAAAATTAGGTCCGATATGTATTCAATTATAATAAATATCTTTATTATATGTGTAATGCCGTGCATACAAAAACTTAATTACATTTTCGTCACCGCTTAACTAACTATAAAATATATCCTTCTTCTGTCATGTTCTCAACTCAACTTAAAGCACTGGAAAATATAAATGGGACTTGGGACAGTGGGACTTAAAACTCCGCTGCATTATTGATGTGCAGTTGACGCCCAGTTTTTAACTTTTGCGGAGAAAGGGTCCCTTGATTGGATATTGAAAAGCTTTGTTTTAACGTGTAGGGTTAAGATCATTTATTGATAAAACCAATGCATGTTTGACTAAAATACTTTTGTGAGGGTGTCAAGAAGTGGAGACTTTTGGGGGTACTGGCCTAGCCCAGAAGAGGAGCATAGGGTGCAACACCGGTTGTAGCTAGGGTAATTGGGACCCAATTTCAAACCCAGCTTAAGTTAAGATGTGACGACCACATGGCCTTTACAGTTTACACAGTGTAATTTGTTGAGTAAAGCAATTTGGGGTGTGAATTGGAAATGAATGCAAACAACCACCGGAGCTTTGAAACAAAAAACAATCACTCGTGTAAGTCATCTTCATTGATTGGAAAGAGAGAGAGAGGTTTATTTTTTCCACTAAATATTTGATTTTATTGTGTGTGTGTGTGTGTGTGTGGGGGAAGGGGGGGGGGGGGGGGGTTGCAATGGTATAAATTTGAGAATTGGCTCAATCTGTTTTATAAAGTACTGATCGAGAAATGTGGAGTTATATGAAAAGAAATTATCAGCTCATGCATGGTCCCAATTTAATCATAGACATGAAAACAAACCAACAGTCACCATCCGTCTTACTGCAATGTCCTTTTCCTGCTCGTACAAGTATCAATAATTGTGCTTTTTTTCCCTAACGAGGATTTCTTAGAAAAAACTAGGGTTGAAAGAAAAAAAATTGGTAAATCGGACTGAAATCGAAACTGGTGGTTTGGTTTCTAGAGGTAATTGGTTTGGTTGGGTTTGGTTTTTAGCCACATAAAAAAAAGTTGATTTGATCTGGTTTGTCGATCACTTTCCAATCTGAATAAATCGGACTGGACTAGATATATAATTTATATAGTAGGGCCGGTTCAAGGGACCCAACTTTTGACAAAGAATATAACAAATCTTGCGTGGGAGCCATTTGGAGCCCTATGCAAATAATTGGAGTTTTTGACACGAAAAAAAAAAAAACTCCAATTATTTGCATAGGGCCCCAAATAATTGGAGTTGTTTAACTCATTTATAACATGTTTTCGAGAGGTCTCATAAAAAAATAACTCATTCAAATATCGATAAAAGATTGATCGATCAACACCTTACCGATATCTGATTGAGTTGATTTTTTTACTAAAACTCTTAGAAACATGTTTTAGACAAATTAAACGACTCTTCACGGGGCTCTGATTATATTTTGTGTAAAACATTGGGTTAATGTTGTGTCCTTTGAACCACCCTTATTTTGCTTATATGTGGATCTCCCATTTTTGGGTCATATTTTGATTATCCAAACCGTTTAACTTGTTTAAAATATGTTTTTAAGGGCACTCGTGAGAAAATCAGTTTAAAATATATGACCGAAAAGTGTTTGATCCAAACAGTTTTTCATAAAACAATTTCTGTCAAGCTTTGTGAAAAACTATTTGGATCAAGCATTTTTCGGTCATATTTTGAGCTGATTTCTCGCCAGTTTCCTTAAAAATAGGTTTTAAACTAGGAGTGAGCATGGTCCGGATTGGTTCAATTTTATAGGAAATTAATAACCAAACCAACAACCAAACCTATTTTTTATCCAAACAGTTTTTCATAAAACAATTTCTATCAAGCTTTATGAAAAACTATTTGAATCAAGCATTTTTCGGTCATATTTTGAGCTGATTTCTCGCCGGTTTCCTTAAAAATAGTTTTTAAACTAGGAGTGAGCATGGTCTGGATTTGGTTCGATTTTATAGTAAACCAACACCTACAGATTATAAATTTGGAGAACCAAACCAACCCACAAAAGACATTGAACCAAACCATCCAAACCATTAAAATACAGTTCGGCTTCGGTTTTAAGCTGCAGTTTGCTTCGAACTAAGCTACTCCCTCTATCCCTATTTAATTGTCCACTACAGTTTTGCATGCATTTTCAACGGATTATATCTCTCGACGCATATTGCCAAAAATATGCAATACAGATATTATTTGATAGATCTCTATTTTTTCTATAAGACAATGATTTTAAAAATATAAAATATAATATACATCGAGAGATATAAATCTTTGAAAATGCACGCAAAATCGTAGTGGACAATTAAATAGGGACAGAGGGAGTATCATCTTCAAAACATATTTAAAGTACTTAAAATTAAGAAGATAAATTAAAAGAAAACTTATATTAAACAACAAATTGGTCTAAAGTCCAAAAGGAGAGGTCTCAAAGCAGATTTAGTCCAGCTTAAATTTCAGTGATGTGTAAAGTCCATTAATGAAAATATTTTGAAGTTTAAGGTATGTGAAAAGACCAAATTGTCTTTAATGAGACAAGGGCCTTGTTTGGCTAACAAAAAAAAATGTCTTTTCATTTAAATTGACTTTAATGAGACAAGGACCTTATTTGGCTAACACATAAATGTCTTTTTTTTTTAATTTTTTTAATTTTGACTGTTGACCGACGTTGACTGGTGTATCTGTTCACTTTTGGTATATCTGTTGGTTTTTTTTTTGTTTTTTTGACCGTTGATCGGCGTTGACTGACATTGATCAGTGTATCTGTTGATTTTTTTTGTATCTGTTGATTTTTTTTTTTATTTTTTTGACCGTTGATCGGTGTTGATATTGACCGGTATATCTGTTCATTTTTTGTGTATCTATTGTTGATATATTTGTATTTTTAAGTGGAGATTGTGGTGGTGGTGGTGATGGTGGTGGAAGTGGAGGTTGTGGATCTATTTTAGTATATCTAATATTGATATATCTGTATCTGTTTTGTGTTTGTGTATCTGTTTTGGTGTATTGGTATATCTGTATCTATTTTGTGTTATGTTGGAGTATGTATTTTGGTATATTTATATCTATTTTGATACATCTGCTATTGATACAACTGTATCTATTTTGTGTTGTTGTATCTATATTTTTTATCCGCGTATTGGTGTATCTATTGCAATATATCTATTATATCTGTTTTGGTGTATCTGTATTAGGTATATCTGTATCTGTTTTGTTTTAAGAAAAAAAAAAGACTTTGTTGTGGCAGTGGCGGTGGTTGTGGAGTGATGGTGGTAGACATGATCGTGGTGATAGTAGACATAAATACCTGACCCTAACGAAATATCATATAAATACTTGACGTATTAAAAATACTAATCAATTAAACTCCTACGTACCGTCAACCTCCGTTCAAGAAAAATATGTTTCTCTCTCCAATTTTGCAAGAGAGAAGCTAGAACAAACCCTAGCAGATATTGTTGGTATATTTGTATTTTTTTTGGTACATTTGCTGTTGATATATATATGTATGTATGTATGTATTTGTTTTGTATTGGTGTAACTGTTTTGGTATATTTATTGTATTTGTTCTGGTGTATCTGTATCTGGTATATCTGTTTTGTATTGTGGTGGTGGTGGTGGTGGTGGGGTAGTGGTAGACATGATTAGGGAACTGGAGTGGTGGTGGTGGTGGAATGGTTACGGAGGTGCTGAGGGGAGGGGGGTGTGGTAGAAGTGGTGATGGTGGTGGTGGAGGAGTGGTGGTAGATGTGGTGGTGGAAGTGGAGGTTGTGGTGGTGGTGGCGTGGTGGTGATAGAGTGGTGGCGGTGGCGTCGTGGTGGTGGAAGTGGAGGTTGTGGTGGTGGTGGTGGTGTCGTAGTGGTGGTGATAAAAGTGGTGGATGAGTGGTGGTGGTGATAGAGGTGGAGGTGGTAACGTGGTGGTTGTGGTGGTGGTGGTGGAAGTGGTGGTTGAGTGGTGGTGATGATGAAGTGTCGGTAGAGGTGGTGATAGAAGTGGAAGTGGAGGTTGTGGTGGCATGGTGGTGGTGGTGGCGGCGGCGTCGTGGTGGTTGAGTGATGAAGGTGGTGGCATGGTGGTGGTGGAAGTAGAGGTTGTAGTGGCATTGTGGTGGTGGCGTTATAGTGGTGGAAGTGGTAGAGGTGGTGGCATGGTGGTGATGGAGTGGTGGCGGTGAAAGTGGAAGTTGTGGTGGCATGGTGGTGGTGGTGGTGGTGGATGTGGTGGCGTAGTGATGATGGAGTCGTGGTAGAAGTGATGGTGGAAGTGGGAATTGTGGTGGCATGGTGGCGGTGGTGGTGGCGTCGTGGTGGTGGTGGTGGCGGCGTGGTGGTAAAGGTGGTGGTGGAAATGGAGGGTTTAGTGGCATGGTGGTGGTGGTGGAAGTGGTGGTGGTGGCGGCAAGTGGTGGAAGCGGAGGTTGTGGCGGGATGGTGGCGGTAGTGGTGGCGTTGTGGTGGTGGTGGTTGGATGGTAGAGGTAAAAATTAAAAATCAACAGATACAACAAAAATGAACAGATACACCAGTTGACGCCGGTCAACGATCAAAATAAAAAAAATTAAAATTTCAACAGATACACAAAAAAATGAACAGATACGTCGGAGGGTATTTTTGAGAAACTGAGTGCAATTGTCCTGGAGACTACAAGGAAAAAAGTAAATGGACTAATTGTGGCATAAATCCCTATACTATGTTCTCTTACTCAATTTACCCTATATTAAAACCAATTTCATTCAAATTACCAAAACACACTAACATCAACCAACTAATTTAGAGTAGAATATTACCAACAATTGCCCCAAGTCTTAAACTAAGAAAATGAAATAAAGGTAAGGCACTAAAAATAACTAACTAAGAATACCAACTACTAAACATTTTAAGATAGTATAACCAAATAAAAGGTCAAAGATAATTTTTAAAACTATTGTATTAAAATGAGGTAGCAAAAGAACAATAGCAGCAACATGGTAGCAACCAACTAAATATTGCAGGAGGAAAAACTAAGAGCATCCACAGTGGAATAATCAAAAGTTGGCACATCATTTTTTGGTTATCTATTTAAGGGGTTGCTAAGGTTAGCAATGTAGAGATCTACAATGGTACACTAAAAATTAAATAACCAAAATTTGCCACATCACCTTTTCAACTTATAAAACTCTAGAAATTGTGACATAGACAATAAAATTTTTTAAAAAAATAGTTTTCAAACTAATAAAAAAACAAGTTATTAGAAAAAGAGAAAACTGTTTTTTGAAAACTGTGATTTAAAAAAAAATAGTTTCGGGAAAAAAATTTAAAAAAATCAGTTTTTGAATAAAAAAAACAGTTTCTGCAAAAAAAAAAAAAAACTGTTTCAATAAAAAAACTGTTTTTGCAAAAATAAAAATAAAAACTGTTTTATAAGTTTTTTTTTTCTTAGAAACATCTTGAAAATGGAAGAGAGAATGTTTTTGTGTAATTTGAGTATCCGCAGTGGAATAAGCAAAAGTGAATAATCAAAATATGCTACATCAGATTTTGATTATCCATTTAAAGATTGCTAAATGTAGAGACCCGTAATTTTAGAAAAATATTTAAAGGTGTAATAGATAATGAAAATTGAGGAAAATGTGATTTTTGTTAAGCTTATATGAAATTGGGGTTAATGTGAAATTTGTGGAGTTGATTTGATTTGGGGTTTGAATGAAGAAATTGAAAGTTGAGGAAGTGCAAGTGTGATTTGTATGTCCTAGTATATATATATATATATATAGGGTGTGTGTGTGTGTGTGTAGAGGATAGAAAATCCTCCCTCGTCTCTCTCCTCCCGTCCGTCTCTCCCTCTCTCTCGGTTTTCTCTCTCTCACTCATTCCACCACCAAAGCTCGAAACCCAAAGAACCCAACCCTTTCTCCATCTTCCTCGCGTGCCTTTGAGTTCATAGCTTGTCCATTTTGATACTTGGAGAGGAGTATTTTGGGTGTATTTCAAAGTTTGAGTTCAAGGGTTCGTGTGGCCCAATCTCTTTGCGTGTTTGCTCTCCGACTTCGAGGTATGAATTTCTTGCACTTGTTATATATTTATGTGTTGATTTTGCACCTTGATCGTGCCTATAGTTCCTGTTGTTGTTGTTGTTGTTGAATCCTCAAAAACCTACAGAAAATCTGCTTGTAACGTCGCTGTATCGATACAGATTTTTTGCCGTAACGACACCATAAGAAAACATAAGCTTCAGAACTTTTTGATTTGCTTGCTGTATCGATACAACCATTTTGGCTGTATTGATACCAAGAGCTTATGGACAGTTTTGTTGCATTTGTCTCAAACTTCAATTGTTTGGACCTCTGATCATTTCTAGTACCTCTTAAACACATTTAGATCTAAACTCTATTGTTCGATCTCTATCAACTTATTGACGTTTCCATTCCTTAGACACTCCTTATGCTCAATCTTAGTATCGTTGTAAACGGAAAACGTATCGTAGAGTGTATATGAGTACCGAAGGTTGTATGGACGTAGTGGTGAGTATAAATGGTAGATGAGAGCGGTATAATGACTTCAAGGGTAAAGTAGTAACTCATCTTTTCACGACTCATTGAACCTTTCAATTTTTCTTTGGAACACTTGCAACGGGAAACAAGTATAGGAACCAGTAGGTCGAATGCTTTAGAAACCGCTTGAGAGTAGCACGTTGTGTCGGTGTAGGGAAATACTTAGAGGTACAATGAGGATGTGTGTGTTTGCTTATATGCGATATGGTAGATTGTTGGTTTTGTAACGCCATGTGATTGATTTAACGACATTTGGATTCGATTGAATGGTTTGATGTTTGTGAAATGGGAATGTGGAATGAATGTGGATGATAAATAGACACAAAGAGAACTTTCAGGGCTCTTGAATGAGTAAATATCTGGCATGAGCTAAATGCTCATATTGTATGTTTTCAAAGCTCTTGAATGAGTAAATGCCTGGGGCTCTTGAATGAGTAAATGCCTGGCAGAAGCTAAATGCTCATATTGTATGTTTTCAGGGCTCTTGAATGAGTAAATACCTGGTAGGAGTTAAATGCTCATATAATTTGTCTTCAGGATTCGTTATCGAGTAAATGCCTGGGAGGAGATTTGGCTCAGATTCTTAACGACACGTTGTTATGAAGTTAATGACAGAATTTTGGTTTTGGTTAAAGGATTTTTAAGGAAAATCCTTCAGTATTCTTTAGCGAATCAACGGTCTTCAATATTTGAGCACAAATCAACGAACTCTGGTATTCGGCTCGAATCAACGGAGCTCGGCGTACAATGGTCTTGAGTTTTCTTTGAATTGAAATGAAATAAAAAGGGATGGTTTTGTAATAAAGGAAATTTGATGATGAAAAATGTGGACACGAGGAAAATTGTAGTATCATACAAAGGATAATAAGATGATTTAGAATTGGTTATAAACTAATGTAGATTGATGTGTGTTTACTAAACACATCTGGTCTGAGAAGTAAACGGTTAATGACATTTACGCGGAGTCTAGAATTCTTGAACTATAGCGTGTAGCTCTTTGGAAATCATTTGTACTTTGGGTATACCTGTCGATACTCATTTACTCTAGATGCATAACTCCATACATTTTCCTATAACTTGTGCATTGAATTCTCTAATGGGCTAGTGTAGCTCAATTTATCATTTTCTGATACATTGCAGGTCTTTGACATGGAGTGTTTGGTGGGCATGTTTGACTGCATCTTTGAAAGCTAACAAGGGGACTACTTGGCATCTTAGTAAAACTCTTTCGAAGATGTAAATTGTAATTTCGATTATGAAATCTTGTAAACTTTTAATCCTCGCCTTCAATACTAGTATTATGACAAATTGGAGCCTTCGAGCCAGAGATGAAATCTTTGAACTTAACTTATGATTATAAAAAAGAATTGTCTTTTGGGGTAATATTTGTATTAATGCGAGGATTTCATTTATCGAAAGTAATTATTATTTATGTTAAAAATCAAGGGCGTGACACTAAGGGGGTGTTTGGTTAGCTCATTTTCACATTTTCATTGTTTGGTTCCTCATGTTGCAAATGTGTTTTGGAGAACACATTTTCCAAACTCTTTCTCATTTTCGGATTTTTCCATTTTAAGTGTTTGGCTCCCTTTTTTTTTCCAAGTTTTGGCAAATGGCTTTGCCCATTTTGCTTATCTAGAGCAAAAGTCAAAAACTCCACCAGAGGTGTTTTCCCCATTTTCTCATTTTACGTTCTTTTACAAAAATGCCCTTGAAGAAGTTAGGTGCTTTGCCCATTTTATGTTCAAAATAATGCATAAAGCTTCTTGTCAAAAAGAACATGTCCATAATGTATTAATGGGTTTTCCCATTTTAGGTAAAATGACCAAATTACCCTCATTGATTTAACAAAATACAAGTTTACCCACACTAAACGTTAACTTACCGTTTTTTTTTTTAAAATTTGGTTCTAGGGCTCTTTTAGAGTGCTCACTGAAAGATTTTAGAGTCAAAATTATTATGATCATTTATGATAAAATGATCAAAACAATAAAATTTTTGCATCGGTTCAAACGGATTAAAAATTGGAGTAATTAATTTTTTAACCATATATATTATAAAGGGTGTAAAAAGTTTTGTGTGTGCTGATATATTTAAAAAACAAAAAAAAATTAATAATACATCTTTTAATACAGTAATAAATACCAAGGACAACATGGTAAAAAATCAACCCATAATTCATTTTGATCATTTATCTCCCAAACACAACTTCTCTTCTAAAATGGATTCAAAATACATTTTGACCATAATCCAAAAGGCCAAAAAGTCAAAAAATCAAAAAAGAGAAGCCAAAAATAGGCTTCCAAATACTCTACCAAATTCAAAATACATTCTAACTAAAAAGCCAAAAAGCTAAAAAGTCAAAAAGCCAAAAAGTAGGCTCCCAAACACCCCCTAAAGTTAGCAATGTTAAGTCTCACATTGGTTATTTTTTGCTCATAATCAAAACCAATGAGACCATTGCTTCCTTTCTTGAGTTGTCTCCAAACTTTTTCCATCCATTTCACGTAAATTTTTTGAAAAACTAGTTTATGTTAAAAACAGTTTTTATAAATAAAAAAAATTGTTCTTGAAAAAAACAGTTTATTAAACAATTTTTGAAAAAAAAAACAGTTTAAGTTAAAAATAGTTGGATAAAAAAAATAGTTTATGAAAAAAAATGTGTAAAAAAACAATTTTGTGTAAATACAATTTTTTTTAAAATAGTTTTTAAAAAACCTGAAGAAACCGTTTTTATGAAAAAAAAAAAAAAAGAAGTTCATATTAAGACGGTTTTTTTTTAATAGAAAAAGTTTCTGAAAAGAATAGTAAGAATAGTTTTTTATAATTATTTTTTGAAAACATTGTTGAGAGAGAGAGAGAGAGAGAGAGAGAGAGAGAGAGAGAGAGAGAGAGAGAGA
>BPLS01000186.1:2983193-3046601 GCA_019656275.1 Rhododendron kiyosumense
GAATAATAAAAATAACTTTTTATTCCATAAAATTCAGAGTTATTACAGGAACACATATCTGTCGATTAAAAAGAAAAATATTTGGACAATTGCAAATCTATGTAACCTTAACAACTACTCCCTATAATGTGTGTGCGAACCAGCATAATAGCCATCAACTCAAACCAAAAAAAAAAAAAGAAACAACACATCTACGCAAGCATCGACTGACCCAATTCTTCCCTACCATCATAGAAAAAGTTGTTTTCATATAGTGACGGCCTCACTATCCTCTTCACCCTTGCCGCCAATATGGATGGACGGTGGCTGGGTATAAATGAGGAAAATATGGCTGAACGACGGAGAACCGGTGGCACGAGGAAGATCAAAGATGGCAACTATGGATAAATGGCAGTAGAGGAGGGATAATTAGGTCAATAGTGCCTGACAATTGCTCTCCGGGTACGATACTAGAGGAAGTTCGGGTCATCGTCAGAAATGATTTTCTTGATCTTATCGTCGCTGCTCCGATGGTGGTCCAAACATTGGTGAATGTTGTGGTGGCCATGGTTTTATCAATTTGGATTTGGATGAGAAAATAGTAACAAGAATCTATACTGAAATGGGATTGTGCCTAATCCTAAAATTGGTAATGGGAAATGACCATGGTATAAATTTTAATATATATATATATAGACACACACACACACACATAATTTCTACATTAATATAACCAAGGGTATAATAGGTCAACATGAAAATTTGAGGATGAGAACATAAATATTCAAACCCATTAGGATAGACAACTAAATAAGTCTTGTAAATAGGATGCCTATTTAATTTCTTCTTTTCTTCCCCCTTTTGTCTGGTTGATTAAGATGGATTATTTAAATATTCATCCCAATTAGTCATACAACGTAAGTATTCATCTCATCCATGTTTCATGCTTATGTTTTCATCTTTCCTTATTGCCCTTTTACTATGATATCTATATAGATATATATACATTTATTGTTTCCTAAATTAAGGGGATTAGGATGAATATCAATCTCGACAATTAAATGAGATATCATACATTTATTGTTTCCTAAATTAAGGGGATTGAGATAAATATCAATCTCTGCAAATAAATGAGACATCATAGGAGGATTTCAAGATTTCAAAATTTCAAATGTTCAAATTATTTTAAACGATGCCTAAGCCGATTTCTTGGTAATGTAGGGAGGTTCTCCTGAACAGGCACACTTAGCAACCGAGCACGTGATGTATCAGGGGCACGTGATGAGCAAGACAAGGCTTATCACCGAGCAGTTCAATGAACGTCGATTAGGGCCAGTGACACGTGAAGTCATTGGTCCAGACAATCTGTTCCGTTGATAAGACAAAAGACACGTGAAGTCATCTGTCCAGATATAACGACAAGGACCAGTTGCGTGTAAGGTCATTGGTCCATGAGGACTGTTTGGCAAAGAGGTAGCCAAACAGAGGAAGAAGTTGCCCTAAATCATGACGTGGCAAGAATGCTCCAGAATGGTAATACTCCGTAAAGAAATGAGATCCCGAGTATATAGGATCGAGGCAAGAGACCCAACGTGAGTAGAGTGTTCGGATGATTATGGGAAAGAGTTCCAAAAGGACTGAGAGTCCCATAAAGGTTAAGCTATTGTACAGATAAGGGAACGAGAATCCATGAGATACTAGGTTTTCTATACGAGGTAGGAATCCTAGGGAAACAGGGATGCTTGGGCAACAAGCATCCGCAAATCTACAAATATGAGGTAAACCTGGAGGTAAAAGGTATGCAATATTTGGTGATCTCTTATTGTCTTCCTACTGATAATTAGGATTCATTGCTAGTTCGCGATACTAACTTAGCCATCGGAGGGCCTTTGCCACGAGAGGCAAAGGTGCACTCACCCCTTGTCTGTTTTGCAGATTAGGGTTCCGACGAAGAACTAGGGTTCCAGTGTAGAGGCACGTGAAGCCGTTGCAGTTCGGTGTTGTCCAGAGCACCAATTGTTTTCATCCCCCTACAATTGGCGCTGTCTGTGGGAAACGAGAGAATTCCCTGAAAAGATAACCATGATGGAGGAAGATCCAACCACGCCGTTCAATCCAAAGAACCAGTTAAGTGGCGGAGGGGATAAGTCTCCACCAGGTGCTCCGAAAAAGCCCATTGGAAGAGATGACAAAGCAACTACGGGCTCCATGAGAAGGAGCAGACCCCATCGAAGAGAGGCATCGGTGGAACGTTCAAGAAGTGTCCACAATAGCGAGGATATCCTCGACAAAAAGAGGAAGGATGTAAGGACCCGTAATTTCGGAAATTATTAAAAGGTTCATTTGATATTACAATTGAGGAAAATATGAAATTTCTTGAATTTATTTGATTCGGGGTTAATGCGTTAGGATTGATATTCGAGGGAGTGCAAGTGTGATTTGTGTGGGTGCTAGTATAAAAGTGTAGGTGTGTGTGTAGGAGAACAAATTCTCCCATCTCACTCTCTCTCTACCTCCGGATCTCTCTCGGCTCTCCCTCTCTCTCGGCATTCTCTCTCTCTCCCTCTCCAACACTCAAAACTTCAACCATTACTCAAAACCCATGGCAAATAACCTTCAATCCTTTATCCATTCTCGTTGTTGAGCTTGGAATTTCGTGGGTTTCGCTCGGAGGAGGAGATTTGGTTGATTTTGAAGTTTTCGGAGTCTAGTGCTTGCTCAAATCGCTTGGGTTTCGATCATTGACTTGAGGTATGGATTTCTTACTCTCGTTATGAGTTTATATGATGATTATGTGCCTAAATCGTGCTTTAGTTGGTTGAAATTTGAGTTTGTGATCGTTCTTGATTTTTCTGCAAAATCGCCTGCTGTTGCATTGGTACCAATACCTACTTTTTGAGGTATTGGTACCTTGGTTCTAATTGCTTACTGGATTCGTTTGGTATCAATACCTAATTTTTGAAGTACCAATACTTAAGTACCAATACCTACTTTTTAAGGTATTGGTACCTTGATTCGGATTGCTCACTGGATTGATTTTGTACCAATACCTACTTTTTGAGGTATTGGTACCTTTGTCTCAGAAAACTGTTCTTGAACCTTATTGATCATTCGTCGATTGTATTGGCTCCCGATCACTTCTAACACTCTCCAATCATATTCTAATCAACTCTAAACTCGATTACTTCGGTTCCAATGATTCGTTGATTGTTCTAATCCTTTCGATACTCGTAAAAGGTAATCTTAGTACCGTCGTAAATAGAAAATGAACCGTAAGGTTGTTTAGTTGTACCGTAGGTTGTATGAGGCATTTTGGTGAGCGTGATGGGTAGTCGTAAGTTTGGCTAGTGATCCGAAAGGTAACTTAGTAACTCGTATCCTTGTGATTTCATCTCGTTGATTACTCTAAACTCCTTGACCTCTTGTTCTATGAGATATTAGAGAGGAAGCTAGTGGTTAGCAAGTCGTAAGGTTGCTTATGAGTTCAATATGCTATGTAGGTTATGGTTATATACTTAAAGGAAATGCGTGTGCTTATTTATTCGTTGGTGTATGTGATGGTTGATGGTTTGTAGAATAATGAGATATGAATGATTGTTTGAGGTTACGGACACAACGAAAACTTGACACTACGGGTATCACCACGCAGTGGTGAGACGACCGGAATTGACACTACGGGTATCACCATGGACATTCGGTGAGACGACCGGAATCACGCAAATGAACGGGTATCACCATGGACATTCGGTGAGATGACCGGAAACGAGCGATACATGCGAAAACCTTGGATGTTATGAGATGAGATTATCGGAAAATAAAAGAAAGAATGGTTTTGCTAAATTGAATTGTTTAAAAGGGAAAAAGAGTTTTTGATGTCAGATGAGAATGAGAAAGGAGATTTATCGAGAAATTGAGGAATGCGAAAGATTGTGAAATGAGAATGAATGTGGAAACACACATGATGTGATGAAATGGTTGAGGAACCAAATGTGATTACTTGTGATTGATGTGGGGAATTCTTGTGGCTTTGGGATGGTATATGAGACTATAGGTGTTACATATAGGATTGTCTAGAATCCTTAGCCATAGTGAGTTGCTTGTCGATAGCCATATGAATCTTGGGCATATCTGTCTATATCCATTCACTTTAGTTGCATAACTCGGCATATTTTCTTATAACTTGCGTATAGATTTCTCTACTGGGCTAGTGTAGCTCAACAAAATCCTTCTTTTCAGGTCTAAATGCCGGGCAGTCGATTGCATGCTATGGTGTGATTCGACATGAAGATTTTTGGAAGCTAACTTGACTAGTTACTTTCTCATCTATGTAATAGACTTACTTTCGGTTAAAGATGACTTGTAACTAATTCACTTTTGAATTATCTTTTGACTTAAGTTTGTAATTTTTCTAAACACTCGTGCTTGTGTTTAAGCTAATTTGGGCCGTGGTGCCAATGTTGTAATTCCTTAAACTTCGGAACTTGGTTTGCAAATTAAACAGGTGGGAAATCATTTTGGGTATTATTTACCTTATGCGAGGATCTTTTATCGAAATGAGATATTTAATTATGTTGAAAATCGAGGGCGTGACAAAGGAGATTGAGGAGTACACTCGTTTGATTAAAAAACGAGAGTACGAAATATGAGAGCTGCAGCGGGTACGAGATCACCCAGAGAATTCTGGACTCTCACGAAGGAATTCTGGAGAAGATAGGAGGGCTCTGCTAGTCCATAAAGAGCCTCATTCACGAGGAAGAAGGAGCAGGAGCAATAGTCCTACCACGAGACGGTATGAAGCTTCCCCATGAAGGAGGAGAAGTAGAAGTAAAGACCGAATACTAGAAAGGCAAAGGGTTTCTTCACAAAAAAGAAGGAGTAGAGAGCGAAGTTCCACACCCGAGGAAGAAACAAGGAAGCATCACCGTGACAGATACGAGAGGCCTGATGCTGACTGGGCCAAAACTACGGCTCACAAAATGAAGGAAAGTGAGGAAGGAACAGTGTCTGCACGAGAAGCAGCACGTAAAGCCCTGAGTAACATCGCAGCATCCCCTTTTGCAAGGAGGCTGCAGGAGACCAGGTTGCCGAGCAGAGTGAAGCACGGTGCATTCGTGCTTTACGAGACAAACACGGACCCTATGGCTCACATACAGCATTACCAGCAGGCCATGTTCATGCACGATGGCGATGATGCCATTCTGTGCAAAATGTTCCCATCAAGTCTAGGCAAGGTGGCCTTGTCTTGGTTTCATAAATTGGCACCACAATCCATAAGAGGATGGAGGCAGTTGGCCGAGGAATTCACCGTTCGATTCTTGACAAGTAGAAAGGCCCCAAAGACGTTTGAGAGTCTTTCCACCATGAAACAGGCGGAGGGTGAGCCGATCAGAGATTACGCAAAGAAGTACTGGGAAACTTTCAACGAGATTGAGAGTTGCAGCGAGGAGTATGCCATAGCAACCTTCAAAACTGGTTTACCTGTTCAGGGAGAACTGCGTCGCTCACTGAATAAACATCCGGTGGCTACGTTGGCCAAACTGATGGAGCGAATAGAGCAGCACGCCAGAATGGAGGATGACATACTCTGCGAGGACGGTAGGATTGCTGCCGAACAGCCCAAGACACCTGCTAAGAAGGTGGATAAGCCTGAGCCCAAGATGTACAAGGAGCGGAAGGAGTACGGGCAGGCTAAGAAAGATCCGTACAAGGAAAAGCAAGCCCCTGATCCCAAATCCTTCTTTTCTATCACTAGTGTTTGGAAGGAACCAATCTACAGGATTCTTTATCGAATAAAGAATCAGCCGTACTTCAAATGGCCCCCAAGTCTTGGCGGAGATAAAGACGCTAAACGTGCTACGAATCAGCACTGCAACTACCACAAAGATTGGGGCCACATGACTGAAGATTGCGAGATGTACAAAAAACACCGTGACGATTTGGTCTCTCGAGGCTATCTCAAGGAGTTTATCCAGGAAGATCCCAAGGAAAAAGGGAAAGTCATGGAACTGGATTACGAGCAGAATCCTAAAGGGGTAATCCATATGATACATGGGTTGGCCGCCCCTTATACGAGAAATGAGGTTAGACTTTACAAAGGCAGTTTAAGCACGATCAGCATGTGATGCGATTGGGTAATAAGAGAGGACGAGAAAGTGACGTATGCAATGAAAGCATAGCTTTCACAGATGACGATTTGGGAGAAGTCCAGATACCCCATAATGATGCTTTGGTCATAACCTTACGAGTGGGGGAGTATGACATCGAAAGGATCCTAGTGGATTCAGGAAGTTGTACAGAGGTAATGTACTACGACGCATTCAAGAAGCTGGGGTTGGCCCAGACAGATTTGGAGCAGTCCACAACACCCTTGATTGGGTTTGGCGCAGGGGCAGTTTGGCCCCTTGGAAAGGTAACACTACCTGTTCGGGCAGGATCAGTTGTGTTGAGGATGGATTTTCTGATCGTAGACGTTCTTTCCTCCTATAACGCGATTATAGGAAGAACCTGATTGCACAAAATGAGGGTAGTCTCCTCAACTTATCACCAGATGGTGAAATTCCCAGGATCCAATGGGATCGAAGTAATTAGGGGCAATCAGAAAGTGGCCCAACAATGTCTGATGTCCATCGTTAAGAAGGCCCCGAAGGCCCACCATGTTCATACATTGGAAGTACCAGATCAACCGACTATCTAGGATGTCGGAAGATGCCCAGTTGATAAGGTAATCGAGGGCTTAGACAAAATTCAGATCAACGAGGCTGATCCTGAAAGATATTTTTTGATTAGGGAATCATTACCAGCAGAGGAAAAGGCTGAGTCAATACAGTTTCTGAAGGAATATGTCGACGTGTTTGCATGGGTACCAGAAGAGATGCCCAGTGTAGATGCCGACATAATCTGCCACCATTTGAATGTTGACCCTCAGCATAAGCCAGTCATTCAAAGAAAACGTAGGGCAGCCGTACAGCATGTGGATGCTGTCATTGAAAAAGTTAATCGTTTGCTTGAGGCAAGGGCGATACGTGAGGTTTACTACCCTGAATGGCTGTCCAACACCGTGGTCATAAAAAAGAAGAATGGGAAGTGGCGTGTCTGTGTGGACTTCACAGACCTGAACAAGGCTTGTCCCAAGGACAATTTTCCTCTCCCAAGAATAGACCAGTTGGTTGATGCAATGGCTGGCTATGAGCGAATGAGTTTTCTTGATGCGTATCAAAGATATCATCAAATTGCTATGTTTGGGCCCGATCAGGAGAAGACATCTTTTATCACCCCACGAGGTTTGTACTGCTATAGTGTTATGCCATTTGGGCTAAGAGCAGGGGCGACATACCAAAGGCTTGTAACTACATGTTCAGCAAGCTGCTCGAGAAAACTATGGAGGTTTACATAGACGACATGGTGGTGAAAAGCCGAGATAAGCGAGGACATATTACGGATTTGAGAGAAGTCTTTGAAATCTTGAGGAAGTACAAGCTGAAACTCAACGCCTCGAAATGTGCATTTGGGGTTGGTTCTGAGAAGTTCCGAGGGCATCTGGTCACCATGAGGGGAATTGAGGCTAACCCAGATCAGATTGTAGCCCTGCAGAAGTTGCAAAGTCTCAAAACCACGAAGGAGGTCCAGAGACTAACTGGGATGGCTGCAGCACTTAATAGATTTATCAGCAGATCAAGTGATAAATGTAGGCCCTTTTTTCAGTTATTGAAAAAGAGGGAAGGATTTGAATGGGGAGCAGAATGTGAGCAAGCTTTCCAGGACCTGAAGAAGTATCTGGCCGAGCCTCCTCTTCTGTCAACCCCATAACCAGGTGAGTCCTTGATTTTGTACTTAGCTATTTCTGAGCATGCTGTGAGTGTAGTCCTGTTAAGGGATTTGGGAATCGGGCAAATCCCAATATATTATGTTAGCAAGACGTTGCTAGACGCAGAGACGAGATATCTGCCCCTAGAGAAACTTGTCCTGGCACTTAGGACAGTGACGAGAAAACTGCCACACTACTTCCAAAGCCACAGGATTGTGATCTATACTGAATTTCCGCTAAAGTCACTGCTACAAAAGGCAGATTTTTCAGGAAGAATCTCAACGTGGTCCGTCGAGTTGAGTCAATATGATATTGATTATCAACCATGAATAGCAATCAAAGGCCAAGTGTTGGCTGATTTTGTGGCGGAGTTCTCTCCCACGGTAGCTCCCCTGCCTCCTACGAAAAAGGAACAGGAGAATAAGACATTGTCCACGAGGGATAAGGTCTCAGCCGAACAGGACGATACGGAGTGGAAATTATTCGTAGACGGATCAGCTTGTAATACTGGTTCAGGAATAGGTGTTGTTCTTTTTCCTCCTTGGGGAGTTATGATAGAATTGTCTGTTCGGCTTGGTTTCAGTGCATCGAATAATGTGGCGGATTACGAGGCACTCTTAGCTGGATTGAGAAGTGCGAAGACTCTGAAGGCAAAATGAGTAAGGGTGCATTGTGACTCACAGCTTGTAGTGAATCAGCTGTCCGGGGAATACCAGGCCCGGAATGAGAAGATGGCGGCATACGTGGAAGCCGCCAAAGATCTACTTGATACCTTTGAAAGGGTCCACATTGAACAAATAAGTTCTGGACAGAACGCTTATGCCGATTCCCTGGCATGGCTGGCTGCAGCAGTCCCAACCGAACTCAAGCGAAGAGTGGCAGTTGAGTATCTGACAGAGCCAAGCATTGGAAGAAGAGTGGAGTTAGTTTTGGAAGTGAACTAAGGTCCATGTTGGATGGACCCAATCGTGAAGTTTTTACGAGATGAAATACTCCCCATCGATAAAAAGGAAGCTCATAAGGTCAAAACCAAGTCTGCAAGGTTTTGGCTGTCCCCAGAAGGGAAGCTTTACAGGAAATCCTTCACAGACCCATATTTGTTGTGCGTGCACCCAGAGATGGTACAAAAATTTCTTCATGAAATACATGAAAGAACATGTGGGAGTCATGCTGGGGTTAGATCCATCGCCCACCGAGCAATTACCCAAGGCTACCGGTGGCCACATATGCAAGAAGATGCAAAGATGTATGTTAAAATTTGTGAAAAGTGTCAGAAATTCTCACCAATGATTCGAACACCAGCCGAGGATCTGGTGCCTTTGACAAGTCCTTAGCCGTTTGCTCAATGGGGAATGGACATCGTGGGTCCACTGCACAAAGCAACTGGGAATCGAAAATTCCTTTTAGTTGCGACAGATTATTTTACCAAATGGATTGAGGCAGAACCATTGGCTAAAATCACCGAACCTATGATAGAGAGGTTCGTATGGAAGAGTATTATTATTACTCGATTTGGGGTTCCCTATTCTTTAATCACAAATAATGGGTCCCAATTTCAAAAGAAGTTTAAGGCGTTTTGTGCCCAATATGGAATTCGAAACTACCATTCAACTCCAACATACCCTCAGAGTAACGGGCAAGCAGAAGCATCTAACAAAACCATTCTTGACGGGATCAAGAAGAGGTTGGATAAGGCCAAGGGGAAATGGCCCGATGAATTGCCCCTTGTTTTATGGGCACATAGGACAACACCTAAGAGGTCTACGGGAGAGACCCCCTATTCATTGGCATACGGTACAGAAACAGTCATACCTTTGGAAGTAGGCCTTCCAACCAACAGGACTGTGTTGGTTGAAAGTGGGGGCAATGACAGAGCCCTTGAAATTGAGCTTGATCTCGCCAAGGAGAAGAGAGAAAGGGCCCTAGTCCATTTGGCCTCTTATCAGGAACAACTGATGAAGAGCTAGAATAAGCATGTTCACCCTCGAGAGTTTGGTGTTGGGGACCTTGTACTGCGAAAGGTGCTCAGCAACACCAAGGTAGCCAAATAAGGCAAGCTAGAGGCCAACTGGGAAGGCCTGTATCGGGTAACAGAGATTGTGGGCATAGGGGCCTACAGATTGGTTGATATGGACGGCAACCCAATCCCGAAGCCATGAAATGTTCATAATCTGAGAAAATTCTTTGTCTAGAATAATTTAGTTTTATTTTAGATTGCACTACGTGATTGTGTGGGAATTACGAATGAAATTCCCTTATTTTTTTATTACGGATTACTCTATTTTAGTTGCATGGGGTACGAATAGCGCCCCCTTGAGTTCAGACTATGAATAAAGACATCTTTTTCCTCACAGTATATTCAGCTTTTTGAAAATATTGGTTGTTTAATATGAAATATGGAATACTGATTTTCTTTTCCTTATTCATATTGGGGAGCATAGGATTGGCACGAACGCCATATACGAATACATTCATGCTTGGTAGCTTAATAACTGCGCACGAACAAACGCTAAAGTATGAGAAACTTGTAACCAAATGTACCCCAAGTATGAAGACACTTGGGATGCATACAAAAAATATGCAGCTGTTCGGATACAATCATTTGAGTAAGTGATTATGCTAAAAAGTATGAGATACTATAAATCTGAGAAACTCACAATTAACTTTTGATTTAAATTCGAGGAATTTTGATCAAACTCTGGTATGAGATACCTCAAGTACGAAATACTTATGAAATACCTAAAGTACAAATATACTTAGTAAAAACTGAGGCTTGCATACGCAAACATGCAAGAAATCAAATACGCAATACTTGATTACTGGATACTTCGATCCGTTAACTTATCCAAGCATGAGAAGCGTAAACCAAAGTACGAGATATTAAACTTAGACATGCATTTGAATACATGCATCTGTATCAGCATCCACGGTATGAAATACCCACAAAGAACTTAGTTGAAACATTAAAAACCACCAAAGGGTTTGTTACCAAAACAGATCAAAGGAAATCTGAACCTTCTGTATCATCACAAAAACAGAAAACAAAAGAAAAGAAAGAGTTCTTCTGATGCCTCGCAGGGCTGAATTAACTACGGTCACGAAGGACCTGCAAATTGTTCCAAGGAGATAGATAGAGATGATCACACTCCAAAAGTTAGTCCAAATCGTGGATTTCTGGGGGAGGTTCGTTTGAGGCCCCTGCAGCAACTTCAGTGCTGGGACCACCACCAATAGTATTTTCTTCTAAAATAATGGGATCATTGGTCTCCTCCCGAACAGATGAACGTTCGGTCGTAGATTCATTACCTATGTTTTCTCCAGCATCTCCAAAATTCTCAATTTGCTGCTCAACATCTTCCTCTGGCTGCTCGACTAGTTCATCCACATTTGTATCACGGGTGCTCGGTAGGTCGTTGTCAACCCAGAGTGGAGAATCTTCAGCAACGCCTACCTTCGTGAGGCATGCCCCCCAGCTTGCAATCCAGATCTGATCTTGAATCCCTGGCATCTGCCCCACATAGTTGACCGTTGTAGCATCAAATCCCTTGTTATATCCATCCTCGAAGGCCGCCTTCTTAGTGTTGTCAATCTCAGCCAACGCCTGCTTAAGATTGTCTTCCGCAGTCTCGAGTTTGCCTTTCGCCTCGGCGTAATCTGACTTAGCATTGTCTCTTTCTCTTTCGAGCCTCGAGATTGTTCGGAGCAACCTCGTGTTATCCGTTAACAACTTGACTCTCTCGGTCTCAGCGTCTTGGAACTTCTGACCCAATGTCGTCATTTTTTGAATAAGCTGTACAGATATCAGAAATAAGTTAAGAGAATACTTAACTATCATAAATAAGGTCCTTTGCCACGAGAGAGTATTTGGTTACCTTAATCCCACTGACGAGACTAGTGGACACAATCCTATCGGCTGGAGTCGAGGATTCCTTCTGCATATCAACGGGAAGTGCCAAGGCCTGTGCCAAAGCTAGTGCAGTCTAAGAGGAACTGGCATTATCCCCAATGTGGACGGAACGATCACCCCTGATGAGTGGGGGAGCCCAAGTTTTGGGAAGCACTTGAAGAGGAGGCGATTAGGGTTGATTGATTTCCATATCAACTGGTGCGTCAGAAGGAGACGGGTTCTCAGTCCTTGGGCGTCTGTCCCGGTGGGCATCATCAGCTTCGAGGGAACTATCGCGTCCCCGAGGCGATGAGGATGATCTTATTGACCCCCCTCTAGTGCGATGAGATCGTGGGGGGGGAGCACCCGTAGACGCCACTCTGCTGGCGGCACCACGCCCTCTCGTTGGGACAGTAAGAAGGGAGCTAAGGTTAAGTGGCTGGCGAGCCATCGTACCTAAGTCAGGAAAAGATCGAGAGTAGCCTGAGGAAGACGACTGGCTGGTGACGCCAAGGGGAATGGGCTGTTCGGTCTGATGATCGAGTATAATTTGTCTTCGTCTCGACCTCCTGAGTACCACACGAGTTGCAGGAACGCCTACAGGAATAGTAACTTCACCCGGCTGTCCGGCAAGTATGACTTCAGCCTGCAATCTTGAGCTCTGTGGTTGAGGAGCTGTTGAGGTTGAGGCGCCACGGGTGCTCGGATTAGCTAGCCTCCTGTCTATAAAGCCCTTATAAGCTGGGTCGTAGCCTAATAATACATTTGCATCACGACCCCGACCAAATGTTGGGGTGCCTGGTTCACCTTTGCATCTCAAAATTCTGTTGATATCCGCTGTTCGGACGTAGCTAGGTTCAGCTCTGGGACGCTTGTTTGCGTTATCCGCTACACGGTTGAAAGCATAATAAAGGTCAGAGACTACAACGAAACGTTAAACAAAAGTTACAAGAAGAAGTGGAAATCAGGAGCATACGTGGGTAGCCCCATATGTGGGGGCAGTGGAAGCCCACCACCTGGCCATCTTCACCTACTGGTTCGAATGCTCCAGTAACGTAGAGAAAATCGATCTCGTGATCGCGAGCAGAGTCTGGTAAATTTAGCACGAGTCGCTTCTCTGCTTTCCTAACTTTGAAGTAGAAGGTGTTATAATCGGGGTTTAGCACGATGCTATACCACCATTGGATGTCCCAAATCCCCAGTTGGGTCCCCAAAATTCTGTTTAAAGCTACAACCCCCATTACTAATCTAAACAAATTAGTGGAGACTTGCATCGGTGTGAGTTGATACCAGTTCAAGACCTGACGGAGTAATGGATGGAGGGGAAATCTAACTTCCCCCTCAACAATGGCTACGATAGGAATGCACATCCTATCCCATGTGCCCCCGTCCCTGTCTGCGTCTAATGGGGCAAGTTCAAGCCCTACATTTTCAGGGACATCGTACTCTCTCCTAAAAGCCGTCATGGCTGACGGGGTTTCATAAAGCTTCCTAAATTTTCCGGGCTTAGGGCCGCTATCACCCTCATTCGCCATTAAAGTATATAGAGGAAACTATGAAACGATCGAAATCTAGGAGGGATATAAGTAAATCCCTAGGAACTGATGAACCAGAGAGAAAGAGCTTACAACGAGAGGGAGCGAAGAGGCTTACGAGATGAACAACGACGGTGTCTGGTGTTGAGAAGGAATACGCAGACGGCGGCGATGGTGTTCTGAGTCGCTCAAACAGTAGGAGACGAGAAAGGGTTTTGAATTTGTGAAAACTAAAAGAAAGCCCTTTCAGAGGTTTAAGGGTAACGAACGGAGACGAAACGTCTCTCTCCACGCCATTACAGGTTAAAGTAACGGAAAGCGAAAAAGGTGCTAACGACGTTTGGAAGAAACGTCAGTTCAAATTTAATGCAAAGCGTACGAGATACGCCACGTGGAGTCATTGCCCCAAGACGGTATAATGACGAAGCCGCCAAAAACATCAAAGGGTATTAAACGTGGTGACTGCCCGGGGCTAGACGAGTATGGTCCAAAACTGTTGTTTCTAAAAAGCTTCACCCATTGCCCCCGAATAGTGGCAAACGGATAAAGCTGTGGAGCAATTGTAGGGAGGTTCTCCCGAACAGGCACACTTAGCAACCGAGCACGTGATGTATCGGGGGCACGTGATGAGCAAGACAAGGCTTATCGCCGGGCAGTTCGATGAACAGCGATTAGGGCCAGTGACACGTGAAGTCATTGGTCCAGATAGTCTGTTCGGCTAATAAGACAAAAGACATGTGAAGTCATCTATCCAGATATGACAACATGGACCAGTTGCGTGTAAGGTCATTGGTCCATGAGGACTGTTCGGCAAAGAGGTAGCCGAACAGGGGAAGAAGTTGCCCTAAATCATGACGTGGCAAGAATGCTCCAGAATGGTAATACTCCGTAAAGAAATGAGATCCTGAGTATATAGGATCGAGGCAAGAGACCCAACGTGAGTGGAGTGTTCGGATGATTATGGGAAAGAGTCCCAAAAGGACAAAGAGTCCCAAAAGGACTGAGAGTCCCATAAAGGTTAAGCTATTGTACAGATAAGGGAAAGAGAATCCATGAGATACTAGGTTTCCTATACGAGGTAGGAATCCTAGGGAAACAGGGATGCTTGGGCAGCAAGCATCCGTGAATCTATAAAAATGAGGTAAACCTGGAGGTAAAAGGTATGCAATATTTAGTGATCTCTTATTGTCTTCCTACTGATAATTAGGGTTCATTGCTAGTTCGCGATACTAACTTAGCCATCGGAGGGCCTTTGCCACAAGAGGCAAAGGTGCACTCACTCCTTGTCTATTTTGCAGATTAAGGTTCCGACGAAGAACTAGGGTTCCGGTGTAGAGGCACGCGAAGCCGTTGCAGTTCGGTGTTGTCCAGAGCACCAATTGTTTTCATCCCCCCACAGGTAAATAAACCATATGCATTTACAACGTAAAATATTTAGAACATAGACAAAGAATTAATTAAACGTGAAATGGTATAGAAAAACATATTTTATGGTAAATAAAGTAAATAATTTACCATGAATTAATTGAATAAAACTAAACAAAACCAAAATCGAAAAACCTATATCGTGGCCTTCTCGGTTATCGACCGCAGCCACCATCGCGACTGCATCATTCTTCTTCCATGGATTTTGCAATAATGGAGGCCGGACTAGTGTGGATTTTCAGTGGACTAATGTGGATTTGGTGTGAATATAAACAAACAATTAATTAACCATGAAATAGTTTCATGGTAAACGGTCCAAATAATTAACCATGAAATAGTTTCATGGTAAATGGTCCAAATAATTAACATGAAATGATAGGAATATAGACAAACATATTTCATGGTAAATGAAGTAAATAATTTACCATCAAATAGAATAAAACTAAACAAAACTCAATCGCCAATGTAGAGGAGTGAAAAAACATGAATATGAACATGAAAAAACACGAATACAAATCTGTATGTCATTTTATTCATAAAAAAAACATCAATACACCATATTTTATTCACAAAAATCCTTACTAAATTAATCAAAAAAACATGAATAAAAATTGTACGTTGTAACCATCGTCATCCACCTTCTGCATCGCCGACCACCGGCGACCCAAGCCCAGCCCTCGCCGACCATCGCTGCCGCCGTTTACTCGAAGATGATTTCGGAAATGGAAGTTTCAGAGAGGGGGGTGGAGGATTAGACTGCAAAACTCTTCTCCATGCCGCCGGTTTTACCAGACCATTTCCAGCAAATGGAAATGGAAACGGAAGTTTTGGCAAATGGAAGGTGCATGGGGAAAGGGGATTAAATAGGTTTGCAGAGATTTTTGGAATGGAGAATTTTTAGGCCTACCCCAAAAAGTAGGTTTGGACTTAATTTAGTCCTAACAAAAATATACATTCTTTATTTCAGTCATTTTTCTTGACTTTTCATGCATTTTTACTATTTTGCCCATTCTCTTAACTTTTTGTGTACATGTCCACTTTTAGTAAAATTTATATTTTTAGAATCTACTCCTGACCCATATTATTTCGGACAAAAATACCCTTGGCTATGTGAACTGGCTATGAGAACTGCCAATTCTCATAGCCAGTTAACATAATATTTCGAACAAAAATTTCTCCGCCAATTCACAGAGCCCAAGTAAACATATTATTTTGGACAAAAATACCCCTGAACTATGACTATGAGAACTGAGGCTATGAGAGGTATATTTTTATAATCAATTCTTGAATCATATTATTTTGGACAAAAATACCCTTGGCTATGTGAACTAACTATGAGAACTGCCAAGTCTCATAATCAGTTCTATGAGAACTACTCAATTCTCATAGAGAACTGGCTATGTGGACAGCCAATTTTCATAGTCAGTTCTATGAGAACTGCCAGTTTTAATTGTCAATTCTATGAGAGTTGGCTATGAGAAGTGACCGTTCTAATATAGAACTAGCTTTGTGAACTGGACTATACACAATTCACAGTCTTACCATACACTAAAATACACAGTTCTCATAAAAAATATATAGTTCTCATAGAAAATACACAGTTCT
This sequence comes from Rhododendron kiyosumense, assembly GCA_019656275.1. Lineage (NCBI taxonomy): Eukaryota > Viridiplantae > Streptophyta > Magnoliopsida > Ericales > Ericaceae > Rhododendron > Rhododendron kiyosumense. Next base: position 2,999,428 of record BPLS01000186.1, read on the forward strand.
AATAGACAGTTCTCATGGACAATACACAATTCTTATTTAAAAATATGCAGTTCTCATAGAAAAATACACAGTTCTCATAGACAGTTTTCATGAATAACACACAGTTCTCATAGAAAATACATACACGAACAAAAATTGAACAAAAACAAAAAGGTAATCAAAATTAAATATAGTTATAAATATTCTCACCGCCATATCTTAAAAAAGTAATCAAAAGTAAAAACATATAGGAAATAAATTGATTTAGTAATGAATTTTTAACTACCAAGTCTCATAGTCAGTTCTATGAGAACTGTCAGTTTTCATAGTCAATTCTATGAGAACTAGCTTTGTGAACTGGTTATAAGAATTGGACTATATGAACTAGTTCTCATAGAAAATACACAGTTTTTATAGAAAAATACACAGTTCTAATAGAAAATACATCGTTCTTATAGAAAATACACAGTTCTTACAGATAGTTCTCATAAACAATACACAGTTCTTATAGAAAATACAAAATTCTCATAGAAAAATACATAGTTCTCATAAAAAATATACATCTCTCATAGATAATACACACACAAACAAAAATTGGACAAAAAAAAAGTAATCAAATATAGTTATTTGTAGTGTGATTTGAACACATTTCAAAGAATACTTTTGCAAAACTCATTTCAAGTGCACATGTATCCAAGTTTCAAAAAAAAAAAAAATATGACATATGTATTCCACCATTAAGATAAATGGTTTCCTTGAATCTAGAGTTTTGAAGTACTTGATCTTCAAACTAGAGCTCAATGGAATCTCATTGAAGCTGGAATCACCTTTCTTTAACTTAATAGTCTCCAGAATGGTTCCAACATCCTCAGTCGCAAGCTCCATCTCAACAAGACTTCCTGGTTCCTCTCTTCCTTCAAGTATCAGTTGCCTGACTTCTTTGAAAGGAATCACGAGTTTGATTATGATTTTTGCAAAAATTCAACCGAGGAGCAAGGAGATTTGATAAATATTTACCGAAATTGAGTTTTTCGATGCCGGCAACGCTTTCAACACTCTGGCCATTATGATTGGTGGTGGATTCAAATTGTCGTCTCTGCGGCGATGGCGAATTCATATATTGACTCGGAGAGCTCTAGTTGCTGATCATGGTCTCATTGACCTCCACCGATGATGGGGCGAAGGACTGGGCGCGGTGGTAGTGGCGTGACAATGACATTGTCAAAGAGGAGACGGCGGCGGCAGAGGTCGTCGGAGCGACTCCATTAGTGGAGGGAGGAAGGGAGAGAAACAGAGAAAGATGTCGGTGGTATTGCTGGGAGTGGTTTAGAGACAGAGAGAGGGGGGAGTGAGTTAAGTTTTAACTCGTGGATAGGATATTTATGGGCAAAAAAGTCATTCAGTAACATAACCGAGCCTATTTAGGTTTGGGAATAATATTCAGGGTTGGGATCAAACCGAGCCTAAAAACCAGGACCGGCCTCTAATTAACTATTTTGGAATTGTGTTAAATGATTTTGGCAAGATTTTTGGGATTTGGGACTTCAAGGCTTATCTTTTCATTCCAAAATTCATTACTATATAATAATAGTATGTAGAAGGGCAATATTGGATTTGTTTTAAAGTGGGGATGAAAACATAAGTGTTCAAAATGAGCAAGATGAAAACTTAAGTCAGGTATGAATTGAGGATTTAAAAATATTGATCCACCGGTTCCAATGAAATACTGAAAGGAACCAGTAATCAACAATATTGATTACGATTTTAGTTTTAGTTTAAAATTTTGGTTTGGTTTTATCAATACCTAAACTGAACCGTATTGTTGTCATTCCAGTAGTTGAGCAACTTTTTGTTTAGGAAACTATTTTAAAGGTTTATGTAAAAAATCAACTCATTCGAATATTAGTAAGCTTTTGATTTTGTCCCTGCGAATTCAAGGTCAAAAATTAATCAAGCCCTTATCAATAGGGAGAAAGCTCTGACATGTGAGGCGATTTAGGCGAGCAGTGGTTCTCCATGGCTGACGATACAATCTCCTTGGTGGAAGGGCTGGGTTACAAAGCCCTTGATTCCAATGAAGTTAGAAGAAAGTTGAAGAACACCTCTGATCCTACAATCAGCCCTCAAACCCATTCACAACTGGAAAACCCTTCAATCTCATCCCCACTAGGGTTTGGAGCTCACAGCCCCAAATCTAGTCCTGCTCGAAAGCTACAACAAGTTCTCTTTGAAGAGAGCTTGATACTGGAAGCCGAAGAGCGAGCGACCCATATACATGGCAACACATTTCAGTTCACACGCCAACCAACAGAGGTACAACTCTCGAGCCCTGAAATTCTGTACAATGCTTGAGGGAACCCCTATGTGGAGGGTGACCCTAGCCTCAGGTATAGCCCTAGGTCTCTCAAACCTATGTATACCTCAGACCTATATGCAGGTTCGATTCTTGGTTTAACACCCACTCTAGGGTTTGACCCCAAACCTGTTTCCCCACCACTAGTCCATCCAGAAAATGGCCCTCTACCTCTTCTTACATTGCACTCTACAACACCATAGCACCAACAATCGAACAACATGACCCACCCTCACCAACCCCACCCTCATCAATCTAACTTTAAACCTAGTGTAGGTTCCAAACCTAAACCTAAAAACTGGGCCTCAATTCTTTAGTCGCAGGGTCCGTCTATGGACATGAAACTTGAATATTTTCCAGACCTTTAGCGAGGTAAGGAAGCTCAGGTGGCAATTGCTATAGAGTTCACTGAGGTAGGCAAATGGAATAGATATTTGATAGGCCACTTCCTCGTTGAGAAAATGACATACCCTCTCATTGTATCCATTGCTAGGAATCAATGGAAGGATCTGTTTATGGCTGTTAAACTAGATGTAGCTGGGTTCTACCTCTTTGAATTCAAGAATGAGCAAGCAAAAATGCAAGTTCTTGAAGGCGGCCCCTATTTCTTTTCTCAAAAATACCTTGTGCTTAAGGACTGGCATAGGATGATGAACCTGCTTAGAATCAATCTACCAAAAGTCCAGCTTGGGTGAAATTACATGAACTTCCCTTTGAGCTTTGGAATTAAGAGTGTCTCAGTAGTGTGGCTAGCACAATTGGGAAGCCATTGCATATAGACCAAGCCGCTACAAAAACTGCTAGGTAGCTGGGCCTTTTTTTTTTTGGTAAATCAACTTGAAATTAAAAAAGAGGCTAACCAAATATATAGCCTACAAGGGGCATACCCCAGGAGGAAAAGAAAAAAGAAGACAAAACAAAGTAAGAAAATTTCTTGTGCCAAATGGCTACATGGGCTAAAAGATATGCATTGTTTCCAATCCATCTAGAAGAGGGAAGGAAAACAACGATTACATGTCAACAACCAAAAGGATAACTGAATAACAAGAGGCTTAATCTACTGAATGCCTTGTTAGCACTAAGTAAACTATCCAACTGCTAGAAGCAAACATCAGGTAGTACAATTTAGTTGCAGTAAAACTCTTCAGGGTGCAGAAGCAACAGAACAGAATAGTAGTGGCAGAACGGTGCTATAGCAGAAATCAAGTGCAATAAAACTCTACAGTGAGGTAACCACAAATTGTTGGTTAGAGGCAATAAAATTCTTTAGTTGTTGGTATGCAAAGAACAGACCAGCCCTACATAAGTAGCAAAATGCAAACTATTTTCTGGTATGTTCAGCAGCAGCTGGATACACTCATGTGGATTCAACCCCATCCACAACATGATATAACTGGACAGCAACAACCCATCAAATAGCAACAGCAGCTAAAGGATGCAAAAGAAAGCTAGGGATAGCATCTTGGTGTAGAAAATACAAGAAACTATGGCGATTAGGGGCGATTTGTTCTCTGCTCTCTCGTCTACTAACCAAAAGGTGTTCACATGGCCGACGGTACGATCTCATTTGTTGATGGCTTGGGCTTCAAAGCCCTAGACTCCAATGAACTTCGGTGAAAACAACACATACAGGATCAATCGACAGCTTCTAAATCTCATCCACTTCAGACGGAATTGGAAGCCCTAAGGTCGAACATCACTGTTGATTCCGACCTCAGGCCTGCTCCTAGGGGTGCTGCTCCTACACCGTTAGCAACTGATTTTGGGGAATTCAGTCCAAAATCGTCAAAGAAAACGAGCCCTTCTCGGAAACTTCAAAAAGTCTTCGAATAAGCTCTTCAGAAGGAAGCGGAGGAGCGAGCGGCTCGACTAATTGACTCCTGTGAACAGGATCAGGTACAGAGTCCTAAAACTAAACCTACGATCTTGTTTAACGCTAGAGGTACTCCATACGTGGCAGGGGATCCTAATATGGGGTATAATATAGAGGACACCAGACCTCAGTATTTCAGTCGGGATTCTGGTTCTTATCTTAACAAACCTGAGTTGAAACCTCCATTCAGTACTTCAACTCACAATCCTTCCAGAAGTATGCCTCCGGAAAATCTCACAGAAACCACATTCAGTAATCACTCTCATCCTACCCAAATTCAATCAAACCATTTAACATCTCAGCAGCAACAAGATGTTCACAAGAATTCCACCAACCCATAATAGTTCATTCCCAAAGCCAGGCTGGGACAGAATCAGCATAAACCCAAACCTAGAAATTGGTCTTCTCTTCTCCAATCACAGAGCCCCTCTATGGATTTGAAATTGGACTATTTTCCTAATTTACAGAGAGGAAAAGAAGCTCTGGTGGAAATAGACATAGAACTAACTGAGGTGGGGAAATGGAACAAGTAATTGATTGGGCATTTCCTTGATGGTCAAATGCCTTACCCCCTTTTGGTCTCCACCGCTCAGAACCAGTGGAAAGATCTCTTCGTGGCTGTCAAGCCTAATGTAGCTGGGTTCTACTTGTTTGAATTCAGAGATGAACAAGCTAAAATGCAAGTGCTAGAAGGAGGACCGTATTTCTTCTCCTAAAAGTATCTTGTCCTTAAGGACTTGCATCGGATGATGAAGCCTGCTCAGGATCAACCTTCCAAAATACTAGCTTGGGTTAAGTTACACAATCTCCCTTTTGAGCTTTGGAATCAGGAGTGCCTGAGTAGGGTAGCTAGTACAATTGGGAAGCCAATTCATGTTGATCAAGCCACAGCCAAGGCTGCTTAGCAGCCTGGCCTTCTGCATACTAAATCCACCAAGGCTAGAATTTGTATTGAGGTGAGTGCTGAGTAAGCCCTCCCAGATGAGGTCACAGTCATTGTTGCTGGAGAATCTGTAGTAGTTCCAGTAGAATACCAAGTACTGCCACCCAAGTGTGACATTTGTCATGTCTTTGGCCATCACACAATCAAATGTGCTAGTAAACCATCCATCAATCCCTCCCCAACCTTCCGTTCAAGCAATGAGGGTGACTTTTGTTGGGAAAGAAAATCATAGAGTTGACTGTGATCACCCCAAAGAATCCAGTAGTTCGCCTCTGGACACTCACTCCATTAGGGAAGAGCTTAGTGATTCCGAAGATGAGCTTCTAAAAGTCTAAGAAGAGGTGGTGAATAGCAATCAAGAGGAAAGGGTATTGAATCAAAGTATCAAGACAGCAACCTCTCTGGCTAAAGTTCATTCTGATCTCAAGTCCTCCCTGGCCAATGAGCCACCTGATCGGCTAGATCCTGGAGTGAGCAAGTTAGTTGCGGATCTGGTTTCCAAGGGAAACGCTGGCTTCAACAAGTTCCTCTCCAAGTCTGCTAAAAAGCGTTTAAAGAAGCAAGCTAAGGAGGAGTCACTAAGTTCCTTTAGCAATAGAAGGAATTTAATCATTCCTTCAAGTTAGGAATAATTGATATCCTTTTGGTATCCTTTTGAGTAAATGCAGTACTTCTTCTTTCAAATCTCTGCGTATTTTGCTTCTGTTTGATATTGTTTTGTATATCTCTACAAGCTTTTAATCTAGGTTTTTGGAACATTCGTGGTTTAAATGACCCCATTAAACAGAAGGAAGTTAAATCCTTTGTGAGCTCAAATAAACTTAATCTAGTTGGCTTTATTGAGCATAAAATTAGGGCAAATTGGGCAGACAGAATCACTCAATACATTTGTCCTAATTGGAGTTTTATGAATAATTACTCCCAGTCAGCTTTAGGGAGGATTTTTTTGGGTTGGGACCCTGGAGTATTTTCTCTTACCGTGTTAGGACAGTCTGACCAATTCATTCACTGTAAGGTTCAACCCAAATATGGGAGTGCTCTCTTTTTGATCACTATGGTCTATGGGGCAAATTCTAATTTGGATCGTAGGTCTTTATGGCATTGTTTAACTCAATTCAGGACATCTTCACCTTAGGTGGTCCTGGGTGACATTAATGCTATTAGACATCCTAGGGAGAAAGTTGGGGGTATTTCTCAGTGGTCACCACACATGGATGACATCAATCACTGTTTGTTTGCCTCTGAACTTGATGATCTTAGGTTCACAAGATGCTTATTCACTTGTCAAATAAACAGGTCCCTTTTCATTTTGTGGCCTCTAAACTTGATAGAGTGTTAGTGAATGAGCCATGGATGAAAACATTTACTCAATCCTCTGCACATTTTTTGGTTCTTGGTATTTTGGACCATTCTCCTGCTGCGGTATATGTTCAGCCTAATCCAAGGAAGTCAGTTAAGCCTTTCAAGTTTTTTGATTTTCTTGCCGATCATCCACGATTCATGGCAATTGTTCAGAGGGTTTGGAGGTCAATTGTTATGGTAATCCTATGTTCTGTGTGTGTATGAAACTCAAACATCTTCAACATGAACTGAAGCAGCTTAATAAAGTTGAATTCAGTGGCATCTCTGAGAGGGTGTGTGCCATGAGGCAGGACTTAGAAAACATTCAAGCTATTATAGGATCTCATCCTAATAATAGCTCTGCCATAGTTCAGGAAAGGGTGATACACAGGCAATATGTCACTTTGCTTAGGGCTGAGGAAAGTCTAGCCAAGCTAAAGTCATGAATACAATTGTTGAAACTTGAAGATCAATGCACTTCCTATTACTTTAAAGATGTAAGTAATAGAAGGAATAGAAGCAAAATAACAAGTTTAATGCTTAGTGACGGCTCTATCACTCATGATATTCAGGTTATCAAGGCGGAGTTTTTTAACTTTTACACATTTTTATTTTGTACTCCCCACCTCACACCTCATTTGGGACCAAATAGAGTTGGGCAATTAATCAGGAATAAACTTAGTCCTGAACAAAGTCATCATATGGTCTCTCCTGTCTCAGATTTGGAGATCAAAGAGACGTTTTGGTCCCTTAATCCCACTAAGGCCCCGGGCCCTGATGGGTACAATGCAGGGTTTTTTAGGAAAGCTTGGCCTGTCATTGGGAATGAGGTCACCTCAGCTGTCCAGAATTTCTTCAGGTCTAAACAATTGCTCACCAAAGCTAATTCCACCATTGTAGCACTTGTCCCTAAGGTCCAGAACCCTTCCAAGGTGGGGGACTTTAGGCCCATATCATGCTGCAATACCATATACAAATGCATCTCTAGGATTTTAGCCAAGAGATTGCAATCTGTTCTTCCTCTACTCATAGATCTTGTCCAAGCAGGATTTGTGAAAGGTAGGAGAATAGCAGATAACATATTCCTCACTCAAGAACTCATGAGAGGTTATCACAGGTCATCACCTTCTCCTAGGTGTGCCATGAAGGTTGACATAATGAAAGCTTATGATCATGTTAGGTGGGAGTTTCTATGGGATGTCCTTTCTGCAATGAACTTTCATCCTACCATGATCAAGTGGCTTCGAGCATGTGTAACCACCGCAAATTACTCACTTTGTATCAATGGAGACGTGACTGGTAATATTAAAGGTAGGAAGGGACTGAGGCACGGAGATCCTCTGTCCTCATATCTCTTTGTTATTGTGATGGGAGTTTTAACAACCTTGCATAAGGAGAAATCTCATCTCCCTGATTTTCAATTCCATTGGCAATGTAAAGATAATCAGTTGATTAATCTATGCTTTGCTGATGATCTAATGATATTTTGCAAAGGGGAGATTCCATCTATCAAACACATCCGGAATGCATTGGCTGAGTTTGAGGCTCTTTCTGGTCTCTCCGCTAGCCCAGGGAAGAGTAGCATATTCTTTTCTGGTGTTAGTGTGAGGGTTAAGGAAACTATCTTGCAAGAATTTGGATTCCAGGAAGGTTCCCTCCCTGTGAGGTATCTGGGGGTCCCATTACTATCTACTAAACTCAAGGCTGTTGATTGTCAGAGATTGGTAGATAGTATCACTACCAAAACTAAATGTTGAACTAATAGGGACCTTACTTATGCTGGGAGAGTGCAGCTTATAAAGAACATTTTGTTTTCAATGCAAACATTTTGGTCTTCCCTGTTCATATTACCAAAACAGGTAATTAAGGAAGTTGAGTCTATCCTTAGAGCCTTTTTGTGGTCTGGCCCTGACCTTAAAAGAACTGGGGCTAAGGTTGCTTGGGAACACCTATGTGCTCCCAAAGATGAGGGGGGTCTTGGTTTCAAATCTATGGCGATTTGGAATAAGGCTGCGGTTGCTAAACATATATGGTTTTTGATTTCAGGGGTTGAGCAATCAATGTGGTGTCAATGGGTTAAATCCTATTTATTAAAGGGAAGGAACTTTTGGAGTCTTAAGATGCCAAGTAATCCCTCTTGGGTTTGGAGGAAGTTACTTAATTTAAGAAACATAGTTCAACCCTTCATACTTCATATTATTGGCAATGGAGATATCACATCCCTATGGCATGACCATTGGCATCCTCTAGGCCCATTGTTGAACAAGTTTGGTCCCAAAATTGTGTATGATTCTGGCCTTCCCATGAATGCCGAAGTGTCCCAAATAATTCTTAGTTCTGTTTGGGCATTCCCTGCCACACAAACTTGGGAAATGAATGAAGTCAAACGTCAACTTCCCCCATTGACGGATGCAAGGGACCAAATTAGATGGACTCTTAACCCAAATGGACAATTTAGCATTGCCTCTCTTTGGGAGGAATTGAGGCAGCCATTTCCCAAAGTAACTTGGCATAAAACTGTTTGGTTTTCTCGCCATATCCCAAAATGCAGCTTCATTGCTTAGATTGCCATCCAAGGTAGGCTTTCCACTGAGGATCGACTTGTTCTTTTTGGGCTTATATCCTCTTCTCAATGCAGCCTCTGCCCTAGCAGTGAAAGCTATGACCATTTGTTCTTTAATTGTGCATTCTCCACACAAGTTTGGAATGCTATTTTAGCAAGAATTGATGAGAGGTGGTTCCCTCGGTCTTGGGCAGGTTGGATCTCTCACCTCTCCACTTTTAAGGGCAAAACTCTTAAGAGTGTTGTTATCCGATTGATATTCACTGTTACAGTGTATCACATTTGGATTGAGAGGAATATGAGGAAGTTTCAAGCTTCTGCTGGCACTTGGGAGGTAATAGTTCACAAAATATATAACATGGTAAAAGGTAGACTTTTGTCACTGCCCAAATTGCCCATAGGCTCTCATGATTCCAAATTTATTAGAGAATGGGGTATAACTATGGAATAATCTTATATGTTGCATGCCTAGCGTTGATTTGGAGTTGAATTTGTTTTCCAAAGCGTATCTTTGAGCAGGAGGTGGAGAGCAGATATCTGGTGCCACACTGATGGTACTTCTATTTCGTTTTCTGATTTGGAACCTTATTTTCTTCAGCTATTGGTTGGTTGAGTGTTCCAGCATATGTGTGTACCCGTAAGTTGAGTGTTTGAGCTCCTTCCTTCCTTGTGAGAGGAGGTAATATTTAGTGGGAGACATTTTGTGAGGGAGAGTGGAGGGTGTTGAAGTTTTCCCTATTGCTCTAATAGGTGATGAGTTAGGCTTTAAGGGAGTAGAAGGTGAGCAGATATGGTTACTTCTTGGTGGTTCAGATTGGTTCTCAATGTGAGTGTCCCTATTCTTAGGGCATTCTTCATCTGTTTTCTATGTTGCTGGTCCTTGTGTGATACCAGATATGGACAGGTTTTGGCATCTTTTGTGGTTCCTACTTGGTGTGTTGGTTTGCTAAGTGGGCTACTCATTAGCCCTATGAGTATTTCACTGTTTTCTGTCACTAATGGACTGTATTATTTGGTTATTCTGTGCAATCAGCAATAGCTTTGTTACCATATCACTGGAGTGTTCTATATTTTGTCCAGTGTTTCTTCTGGAGTGCTTTATTCCCTAGGCATTAGTCAATTCTGTATTGTCTTAGCCTATCCTTGGGGGGTTGTCCCTTGGAACGTTTATGCTTTTCTAGGGGGAATGTCCCTAGCCACTCTGATCTGGTTACCAGTTGTTACACTTATGGTTTCTGTCAAGTTGTATTCTATCAACATATTTACGGTTCTGTTTGCATATGCTGCATCTACTGCTGCTGTCCCTAGCCATTTACGGCTCTGTTTGCATCTGCACATCTACTGCTGCTGTCCCTAGCCATCTATTGCTACCATCTGCTGCTACGCAGTCTCTGCTGCTATTTTGTAGTGGTTGCTACTAAGACTGCTTGAGCCGCTGTTGGGTGCTAACATAGAGGGTCCAGTGACATGGCTTGGATGATTGGCATGATACGAATGTAATGCTTTATGCTGCTTCTACTGCTTACTGCTTCTCTACATTTGTTTTGGTTGCTACGTCTGTTTTCTTGCTACTAAGCAACATTGGTTGCATTGGCTGCTACTGCTGTCTTATTTCTGCTGCTAATAGCCTCGAGAACTGCTGCTATTCAATTGCTATATCTGTTTTGGTTGCTGCAATTCTATTACTGTTTTGGCTGCCATTTTCTGCTGCTATTGTATTACTGCTTTCTATTGCTGCTGCTGTTTTCTGCTGCTGTCCAACATTTGAGCATATTGTTGTTGTAGCCATTTGCTAGTCAACTTGAGGCTTGGCGTAGGCTTTTGGTAGTTCAAGCACCATGCACTTAGGCATTCGAAATGTCCAGCTGAGTTTGAGACATTCGAAATGTCTAACTTTATATTAGGTTATATTTCAGTAGTATGTAAACTATCCACTCGTATTGTCATGCTGGCTTCTTTTCTTTTATTCAGGTTACACTTTGTGTAATCCTTTTGCCATCTGTTTTGTATCCCTCTATTAGATGGATAGGAAACAGTTGCTCCATTTTCATCTAGTCCTATGTAGCCGCTTGGCGTAGCCTTTCTCTATTTTAATGTTTATTTTCTTTCTTTTCTCCTGGGGTATGCCCCTTGTAGGCTGTATATTTGGTTAGCCTTTTCAAATTTCAAGCTTTTTTACCCAAAAAAAACAAAAAAAAAAATGCTAGGGACAGCCCCCCTAGAAAAGCTAACACTCCAAGGGACAACCCCCCTAGGGTAGGCCAAACTAAATCAAAGCTGCTAAAAAGTAACAGCAAGCTTGACAACAAATGGGCAATGATACTACAGCTAACCACTACTGGACAGAAATAATAGCTAATCAAATGAAAGCTACAACCCAACAGCCCATACAAAGCTCCACAGCAGACAGCATGACAAAAGCTGAACAGAACAAATCGAACAGCAATGAAAATACAATGCATCATCCTGGCTTGTAAATTTGGCCATAACTGACAGAACACAACTGAACCAAGGATTCATCAAACCATATCAGCTAACACATAACAGAAACATACAAAGGATTGAATAATTGCAGCAGTGTAAGTGCAACACATAGGTGATCAAACTATAGCGACAAAATAGGGTTTCCCAAGCTCAATATGAGGTCTCACTGACTTATTTCACCCTTGAAAACTAACCTCCCACTCATCTTTTTTTCACACAAGCATAGGGAAAGGGCTCCACCAACTCCCTCAGCTAGATCTCACATGATTCTCCCACTAGATATTACCTCCACTCTCAAACTAAAAGGATGAGGCACAAGCACACAACTCACTAGGGTAACACACAATATGGTAGGACACACTTCAAAATTGTAACTCAGAGTCAGTCACCAAAGATTTAGGTATCTACATGCTATGATAGAAGTAATAGCAGTAGCTAACAAGCTGAACAACACTTGAACAAACCTTTTATAGCAACCAAGAATCCTTCCACCTTGCCAAGCCAGAGGATAACCTCATAAGTAGAAGTACTAGCAGCCAAAACCCCTCAAATCTTGAACCTTGCTACTCCTGCACTTGTCAATAACCTATCTAACACAGTGAACAACCTGCCCTCTTGAATCACAAAACCACTAAGGAAAACAGTTAAATCCAGGTCCAACAGATACAATAGTGATAAGTAACTGGCACAAAATTATCTTAAACAATGTTCCACACATGTAAATCCAATCTGCTTGAGAATGCGGCAAATTAGAAAGTGATAAAATCCTAGCCCTTACCATCGTGCAAATTTTGTGAACAACTATCTCCCAGGGACAGGATTGACTTTGAAACTTCCTCAAATTTCTCTCAATCCAAATATGATAAACAGTTACAATAAAGCCTAGTCTAGTGATCACACTTTAAAGAGATTTGCCCTTAACACTTGATATAACAAAGTTACCCAATCTGCCGAAGATATCTAGCAGGCCAAGAAACGTAGAGTTTGGCCTGTATGATATTCCACACCTGATTGGTAAAAGGGCAGTTAAATAAAAGATGGTCATGGCTCTCACTCTCCTGACACAAACCACACTGTGGAGGAATGTTCAGACCAAATGACTCAAGTCTATCCGCAGTGGATAACCTGTTTTGAATGGCAAGCCATGTGACAAAGTTGCATTTTGGGATGTGAGCAGATAACCAAACTATCCTATGCCATAATACTCTAGGGAAGGGAGTTCTCAATTTGTCCCAAAGGGATGCAATTGTGAACTAACTGTTGGAATTAAGGGTCCACCTTGTCTGATCAGCCCCATTAAACCTGGCTTGGATAATAAGGGGTAGAGTGCTTCTCACATCATTTAGTTCAAAAGTTTGAGTAATGGGAAACACCCAATTTGAGTTATTGATAATGTGAGACACCAGAGCATCCTGTGGTATACCAGCATCATATGCAATTCATGGACCAAATCTATCCATTAAAGGACCGAGGGGGTGCCAATTGTCATGCCACAGGTTCGTGGAACTCCCATTCTCTAGTATAGTAAAAACATATGGTTTAACCAATGGTCTAAAATTCAAAAGTTTCCTTCAAACTCATGTACAATCACCAGGTATTTTCAGATTCCAGAAACTTCTACCTCTTAACTAGTACGATTTAACCCACTGACACCACATTAACTGTTCTCCCCCAGAGATTAGAAACCAGATATGCTTTACAATAGCTACCTTGTTCCAAATTTGCAGAGATTTGAAACCAAGACCTCACTCCTCTTTAGTAGAGAGGAGGGGCACACCAAGATACTTGACAGGAACTGTGCCCTCCTGGAATCTTAAGACATCCAGAACAGCCATTTTTGTGGAATTCTTGACCCCAGAGAAATATATGCTTCTTTTCTCCGGGCTAAGGGAGAGATCAGACAAAGCTTGGAACTTAGTGAGGGCTTCTTGAATGTGGGTAATTGAAGACAATTCACCCTTACAAAAAAACATGAGGTCATCAGCAAACCAAAGATTGATGATCTTAGTATTCTCACATCTCCAATGGAAGTGAAAATCATGTAACATGGATTTCTCTCTAAGTAAACAAGTGAGAACCTCCATTACAGTGTCAAAGAGGTATGAGGACAGAGGATCTCAAGCTGATGGTGTAATTAGCAGTGGTAACACAAGCTTGAAGCCATATGATCATTATTGGATGGAAATTCATAGAGGACAAGACATCCCAAAGAAAATCCCATCTAACATTATCATAAGCTTTCCTTATATCTGCTTTCAGTGCACATCTTGGGGTTGATGAGGATTTATGGTACCCTCTCATTAGCTCTTGGGTGAGGAAGATATTGTCAGCAATCCTCCTCCCCTTAACAAACCTCGATTGAACAGGATCAATTAGGTCTGGGAGGACATTCTGCAGTCTTATGGTAAGTATTCTAGCAATGCACTTGTATATAGTATTACAACATGAGATAGGCCTAAAGTCCCCAACCTTAGATGGGTTAGGGATCTTTGAAACAAGAGCTATCACAATAGAGTTGGCCTTCCTAAGTAGCTTACCAGACCTAAAAAAGGTTTTGACAGCTGTTATGACCTCATGGCCAATGATATGCCACACTTTCCTAAAAAAACCAGCATTGTAGCCATCCGGACTTGGGGCTTTGCTGGGGTTGAGGGACCAAAATGTGTCCTTGATTTCTTGATCTATGATCTCAGCAATCATTGCGAACTTTTGATTATCAGTAAGTTTTCTATTGACTAGATGTTGGATTCTGCTATGCCCATGGTAAGAATCAGAATGGGTAGTACCTAGCAGGTCTATGTAAAAGTTAACAAAACTTGACTTAATGACCCCAATGTCATGAGTGGGAGACCCATCCTCTAAAACCAAACTGGTTAACTTACTTATATTTCTTCTGTTGGTCATAAATTTGAAGAAATGAGAAGTACGTTGGTCACCCAACTTCAACCATTTGACCATAGACTTTTGCTTAGCCAGGCTTTCCTCTGCTCTAAGCAAAGTGAGAAGTTGTTTATAAACCACTCTTTCTTGACTAATCAAAGAAGGATCAGGATTGTGTGAACTCAAGGCCTGCTGAATATTTTCTAGGAGTTGTCTAAAGTCAACAACCCTAGCAGAAACATCACTAAAATCTCTAGTATTAATTAACTTAAACTCACCTTGCAACATTTTGAGTTTTTCACATATAGAGAACATTGGATTCCCAATGACCACTCTCCGCCAAACCTTTTGCACCACATCAATAAACTGTGGGTGATCAGCCAAGAAATCAAAAAACTTAAAAGGTTTGCTAGAGTCCTATGACCAGGAAGAATGGTTGTAATGGCTGGGGAATGATCAGATATCCCAGGAGTGGAAAAATGGGTAGAAGAACAATTGAAGATCCTCATCCAATGCTCATTAACTAAGACTCGATCTAGTTTTGTAATGACAAAATGATTGGGATCCTGCTTGTTGGCCCAAGTGAGGAAGCAGAGTACCTAAGATCATCAAGTTGTAATGCATATAAGCAGTTATTAAACTCATCCATCTAAGAAGGCCAAGAAACAGTGCCCCCTACTTTTTCCTCTAGGGAATCTAATTACATGAAGTCACCAAGCACTATCCAAGGGGATGCAGAAGCTAGGTGATGTAGGCTTGACCAAAGGGCTCGCCTACTCAAATAGTTGTTCTCACCATACACAAAGGTTGCAGAGAAGGATGGGACTCCACATTAAGGTTGCACTTCACAATGAATAAACTGATCGAACTGATCAATAACCTGAATTTGGAGAACATTTGAGTCACAACACACAAAAATCCTGCCTAATGAAGCGTGAGGATAGTTGATCACAAAATTCCAGTGATGGCAAACATAATTCATCACCCTAGCAGCCTTATCCTCCTTTATTTTATGCTCTAATAGACCCACAAGTGAGAGTTTGTTATTATTCACAAAACATTTAACCTCCTTTTTTTAATTGGGTCATTAAGACCCTCAATGTTCCAAAAACCAATATTAAGGGGTTGTTGAGCCATAAAATAAACTTAAAGCAGAATGAAAATTGTAAATGGCAGAACATGAAAGAATTAAGATATGGAACTTATTGGTATCATGAGGTCATCAGCAAAGCAAAGATTGATGATCTTAGTATTCTCACATCTCCAATGGAAGTGAAAATCATGTAACATGGATTTCTCTCTAAGTAAACAGGTGAGAATCTCTATTACAATGATAAACAGGTATGAGACAGAAGGTCTCCTTGTCTTAGACCTTTTTGTCCTATAACGTAACCAGTGGTTTCCCCATTCAAGCTGATAGTGCAGTTAGCAGTGGTAACACAAGCTTGAAGCCATTTGATCATTGTTGGATTGAAATTCGTAGAGGACAGGATATCCCAAAGAAAGTCCCATCTAACATTATCATAAGCTTTCCGTATATCTACTTTCAGTGCACATCTTGGGGTTGGTGTGGATTTATGATACCCTCTCATTAGTTCTTAGGTGAGGAAGATATTGTCAACAATCCTCCTCCCTTTAACAAACCCTAATTGAACAGGATCAATTAGGACAGGAAGCACATTCTGCAATCTTTTGGAAAGTATCCTAGCTATGCATTTTTATATAGTATTACAACATGAGATAGGCTTGAAATCCCCAACCTTTGATGGGTTAGGGATCTTTGGAACGAGAGCTACCAATATAGAGTTGGCCTTCCTGAACAGCTTACCAGACCTAAAAAGGGTCTTGACAGCTGCAATGACCTCATGGCCAATGATAGGCCAAGCTTTCCTAAAAAAACCAGCATTGTAGCCATCAGAACTAGGGGCTTTGCTGGGGTTGAGGGACCAAAATGTGTCTTTGATTTCTTGATCTGTGATCTCAGCAATCATTGCAATCTTTTGACTATCAGTAAGTTTCCTATTGACTAGCTACTGGATTCTGTTATGCCCATGATAAGAATTAGAATGGGCAGTACCTAACAGCTCTGAGTAAAAGTTAACAAAACTTGACTTAATGACCCCAATGTCATGGGTAAGTGACCCATCCTCTAAAACCAAACTGGTTACCATACTTCTATTTGTTTTGTTGGTCACAGATTTGAAGAAATAAGAAGTACATTGGTCACCCAACTTCAACCATTGAACCCTAGACTTTTGCTTAGCCAGACTTTCCTCTGCTCTAAGCAATGTGAGATGTTGCTTATACACCACTCTTTCCTGACAAATCAAAGAAGGATCTGGGTTTTGAGAACTCAAGGCAAGCTGCAAAGTATTTAGGAGTTGTCTAGAGTCTACAACCCTAGCAGAAACATCACTAAAATCTCTATTGTTAATTAGCTTAAACTCACCTTGCAACATCTTGAGCTTTTCACATATAGAGAACATTGGATTCCCAATGACCACTCTCTGCCAAACTTTTTGCACCATAGCAAAAAACCGTGGGTGGTTAGCCAGGAAATCAAAAAACTTAAAAGGTTTGCAAGATTTCCTATGACCAGGAAGGATGGATGTAATGGCTGGGGAGTGATCAGATATCCCAGGAGTGGAAAAATGAGTAGAGGAATAATTAAAGACCCTCATCCAATGCTCATTAACTAACACTCGATCCAATTTTGTACTGATAAAATGAGTGGGGTCCTGCTTGTTGGCCCAAGTGAGGAAGCAGCCAGTGTACCTAAGATCATCAAGTTGTAATGCATACGAACAATTATTAAACTCCTCCATATAAGAAGGCCAAGAAACAGTGCCCCCTACTTTTTCCTTAGGGAATCTAATTACATTGAAGTCACCAAGCACTATCCAAGGAGATGTAGAACTTAGGTGATGTAGACTTGACCAAAGGGCTTGCCTACTCAAGTAATTGTTTTCTCCATACACAAAAGTTGCATAGAAGGATGGCTCTCCACATATAGGTTTCACTTCACAATGGATAAACTGATCAGATTGATCAATAACCTAAATTTGAAGAACATTAGAGTCCCAACACACAAAATCCTGCCCAAAGAAGTTTGAGGATAGTTGTTCACAGAATTCCATTGAGGGCAAATATACTTCATCACCTTAGCAGCCTTATCCTCCGTAATTTTATGCTCTAATAAACCCATAAGTGATATTTTGTTATTATTCACAAAACATTTACCCTCCTTTTGTTTGATTGGGTCATTAAAACCCCTAATGTCCAAAAGCCAATATTAAGGGGTTGTTTAGCCATAAAATAAACTTAAAGCAAAATGAAACTGTAAATGGCAGAATATGAAAGAATTAAGATACTGCCCTGACAAAAGGATGTGGGTGCATCAAAGCTACTGTGTATGCTGAGGACAGACAAGTTGCTCCTTATTGTTCCTCTTGAGTCTTCTTGTGGTAGACTTGGAAAGATACTTATTAGCATCAATGATGCCCTGGTTAGCTAATCTTGCAGCTTCCTCCTTATCTCTACAACTGTGAATGTCAGGAGGTTTAAGGGTTAGAAGTTGGCTCATCCCATTTATGGAGTTCAAAGACCTCTTCCTCTAGAGCTGTGGAAATCTCCTGGTTGGCTGTTATAATAGGGGGGAGAGAGCTAGATAACTCATCCACCTTTGTACCTGAATCCCCTAACTGCTGGTTACTGGTAACTGGTGCACCCTTAGTTTTCAGAACTTCTTCTTCAAGCTCAACGGACTCCTCCAGATTAGTAGCAAATGTAGCATTAGACGAGCCTACTAAATGCTGGTGAAGAGTGTCTTTCTTTCCATTCCCAACTGGAATCCATCCCTGTTCCACAAGCTGAACTAGTTGTGAGGGTGAGGCAGCTTTCTTTGCACATGAATCTGTGGAGTGCCCAAATACATGGCACAATTTACACATTGGAGGAAGAACCTAGTATTCAATAGGGACAATTACTGATTCCCCTGCTACAACCACTGTAACCTCATTAGGGAGGTCTTGCTCGGCACCAATCTCAATATAGACTCTTGCTTTTGTAGTTCTAGTTTGTAGTAGGCTAGATTATTTAGCCGTTTTTGCAGTGGCTTGATCCACATGTAGAGGCCTCCCTATTGAATTGGCCACTCTACTTAAACATTCTTGATTCCATAACTCAAATGGAAGATCATGAAATTTAACCCAAGCGGGGATAATGGAGGGTTGTTCTTTAGCTGGCTTCATCATCCTATGCCAATCCTTAAGCACAAGATATTTTTGTGAGAAGAAATAAGGCCCCCCTTCTAAGACCTGCACTTTGGCTTGCTCATCCCTAAATTGAAACAGATAAAAGCCAGCCACATCTAATTTAACACCTACAAACAGATCCTTCCATTGTTTCCTAGTAGTGGAAACAAGGAGGGGATATGCCATTTTTCCATCAAGGAAATGGCCTACCAAGTAGCTATTCCAATTTCCAATCTCAGTAAGCTCCACATCTATTTCAACCAGTGCATTTTTCCCTTTCTGTAAATCTAAAAAATGTTCCAGTTTCAAGTCTAAAGATGGACTTTTAGACTGAAGGAAGGCGGCCCAATTTGTAATTTCAGGCTTAGACAGATGTTGGCCAGGTCCCTGCCTGGGATAGGTTCATGGATGTATAGGTTGTGGAAGTGGAGCATATCGGGGTTTAGTGTCCTCAACACTATAGCCAAAGTTAGGATCTCCTTCTACATCTGGATTTCCCCGAGCATTAAACAAGACCTTAGGGTTAGGGTTTGAGTTAGGGTTTGAGTTCTGTACCTCTACTGGAATACGTTGGAGCTGAGAAGAGCTCCCACGGACGAAAGTCACTCCTGCTTCCAAAATCAAACAGCTCATGTTATTATTGTTGGTTAGCCTGTGCCTCCACCTCTAGAATCAAGCCCTCCTCAAAGAGCGCCTGTTGAAGTTTCCTCAACTTCTTGCTGGGATTCGGACTGATGGCTCCAAAACTAGGTGAAGTAAAGGGATAAGAAGATGAAACCTGCGGTGTTAGTGCCCCAGGGCATAGATCGAAAGGCTTGTGTGTCCCAATCGCATCAAGTGATGCTCGGACGGACTCGCTTGAGTTGCTTATGAGAGGAATTCCCAGCTCGGAAGAGTTTGTGTAGTTAGGGTTTTCAAATTGCAGATATTCGATTTGAATAGGGCTGTCAAATTCCAAGATGATCTTCTGCTTTCTCCTCATTTCATTGGAGTCAATGGTTTTAGAACCGAGGCCCTCCACGAACGAGGCTTTGCTGCCCAAACCATCAGCGAAGGATGGTGCCTTCGGCCATGGGAGAGATCTCGGAACAACTTAGATTGGCTAGGTCTTGTCAGAAATCGCCTTATCGCCATTTCTGTCAGAGCCCATTATTACCTTCAATATTTGCATTAGGCAGCTGGGCCTTCTTAACACTAAATCTACAAAAGCCAGAGTATGCATTGTGAAAGAAGGCAAAGGCAATCTTCCACCGTGTTTGGTTGAAATCGGCCAATAGGGATGGGGATATGGGGCAATCAGTTACGTCAGAGTGGCAAAGGGGAGAAATGAGAGGTTATGGGTGACTGTTCGATGGAGTTACTGAGTGAGAGAGAGAGAGAGAGAGAGAGAGAGAGAGAGAGAGAATGGGAGAGATCAGAAGTTATCGGTGGTGTGTGAATGTGGAATTAATGGGAGAGATGAGAGGTTATCAACGTGTGAACGTGGTTCATGGCAGTTCCCATATCTCGTGTGTTTAGGCGGAAAAACTTGATACCCTCAAATTCGTGAACAGCCATAGGATACGAGACCATGGGTAAACATTGTAAATATGATAGAATTATCAAGTGAACAGTGATAGGATATGAGACCATAAACTATACAAATCGTCCAACGTAATAAAACAATCAATTCATATAAATGCACTAATCCCCATTTGGAATTCATTATGCCCTTTAGGAAGAACAACTTTTAAAAATTTCAAAATTTTGTCATTTTACTGTTTGATATCCTATAATCAGATCCTAGTAACTAACTATTTAGAACTCGACAATTTCAAAAAAGACTTTTCGAGTACTAAGATTGTTTAATGGATGAAACCAAAGGTGAAAGACAAGCATGAATATTACCTTGTAAACTGGCCCAAATCCTCCTTCTCCAATCTTGTTTGCATGCAAGGTCAAAGTTATTGGCTGCGGCTTTGATCTGTCTCAAGGTGAAATAACCTGTTTGTAGCTCAAGTACTCAAAGTTCTGTAACAAAGAGAAAATGGAAGAACTTAGAAAAGCACAGTACAAACACAACTAAAGAAAAATGATTGAGATTTTAAAACCAATCCTAAGGTGGTTGTGCTACATGAACCATGACATGACTATTTTTGGAACAGTAAGAACGTCCCACGCTCCTTCCCATTAGTTGTGCTATATGAACCATACATTCCTGCTCAAGGAGCACTTATCTTAGTCCTAATCATCATCAAACCACATGTACGACAATTAATAGTCAATCTTATAAGCTGTAGGTTGTAGCCTAGTTAGTTAACACTCATAGACAAACCATGTACAAGAAGTGCATGAAGAGATATACTTAAGATTTTAGATTTCACAATCGGGCTTGTTTGTGAAATTTTCAGCTGGCTTTCTACTCATGTGAGTAGCATCTGCAAAATTCACAACATACTGCACCAAATCCAGGCCCATCGAAAGCTCAAGCATCCATCTTATCGAGCATATTTTACATGCAGCGACACTAGTATATCATATGCAGAATTCATTGAGTGTCAAATCTTACCTTTATTTTCAAGATCTTTCCCCCCAAGGCACCCTTTCATCCAGAGTACAACCAGGATCAACACAAGGAGTACAAAGGAAGTAGCCACGATGCCAACAATAGCTCCCGCAGATAGGCGGGTACTAACTTCAAAATCTACGAAAGGAGCAAAATCAATCTTTGACAAGGCAGGAGCATAAAAGAAAAAAAGACTAACCCAAAATAGAAGATATTACCCACTTGGAGTTACTGTGATAGCAGATATTAGAGGTTAGTAGTCCCTTTTCCTCTCCAATATAGGTGTATCTCCAAAGTGCTACCAATAACAAGAATGTCATCAAATTCCCTAGTGATACATATGCCTACACCTTTAGCTACCTCCTTTATGTTAAAATCCTTTAAAACGTCTTTCCCCTGTGTTAGAAGAAAAAGTAACCCTTTAGCCAAAAGCTAGCATTATTTACCTTTTCTTTCTAAGGTTAAAAAATGAATGGTCTTGCTACCCATATGAGTACTAGAAGTTAGAACTTAAATACACATTCAGAGATTTCTACAACCGCCTCATGACTATCAATACATATTCTGCCCATTAACAACTACTTTAAGGGCTATCGTTTGCATTTTAACAAAAAACCATAGTCCAAAAAAGAAAGAGCCCATAAAGCAATTTGTTTATAAAAATATGGTAAATGGTAAATGAGACATGCATGAAATCTACCAGAACATTGGCCTCCTAACTCACTTCCATTGATACATCAAAAATGCGTCTTCCAAGGCTGCTATATGTCTGATCATCAAAGTACATTATTCCAGCGAAGTGAAAACGCACTTTATAACTGCCCTTATGCAAGCAAAGTCCATAATACTTGAGTGAATTTGGGGCAAGGCGGGCTGTTTTGTAGTACTCTGCACCAGTCATATTCAAAGAGAATGAGTTGTTTGCTAAATAATTAGCATCCCCGTTGCTCATGAAAAACCCTGTGATGCTATAAGCACATCATAGTGAAGAGGCAAAAAAGTATGATGGACCGCCAAGTCCTCTTCATATTCATTCTCCTCGGCGGTTATTTGGCTGCCTCCGCAATTGATGTATAATGAATCGTCTGCACATAACAAAGAGACCACAAACTTAAACGATGCATCAATGTCATAATAGAAGAGCTGGGGAACATATTATTGTTTACATTGGGGTGATGTGGAGCAAGGGAAATCCTTCTTCACGCACCATTCAATTCTACAAAACAAATTTAGTTTCTTTCGCCTATTACAGTAAGGTTAGATAATTTAATTTCTTTCGACGTTACGAACTTACTCTGTGGATGAATGGCTGGAAACTAAGTTCCTGTTGACCAATTTACGAAGGGTGACTTCTCGATGACATGTAATATTGGAAGTCAAATAGAACTAATAATGCAAAAAGCTTACACCCAAGATGCCTAGCAACCAGATGTAAATGACTCAGTAAAGTTGTTGTACGACACATCACTGCGATAGGAATAGGAATGACATTTGTGACAAATTTGTTGGTGATCAAGCTCAACATCAACGTCCTTCCCAAATCAGGACGTGGTAAACATTTATGCCACATGAATTAGAAGGTGGGAAAGATACTAACATATCATTTTTGTTGCTTAGAATCCAACCGGGTAAAGCTCTAGTCAGTGAGTTGCTAGTCAATAACCTACATCATCAGCCAATATTACGTCGCACACTGAATAGTAATCAAACATGATGCTAACAAGCAGCTTCAAACATTAGTAAGCAAACAATATACACACTATGTAAAATTTTGGATATACAACTATCTAAATCTAGTGGCTTACATGATATCGAGATCAAAACTCTGAAGTGAACCCAAAATTTGACTACTCAAGTTGTTAAAGCTTAGATCTCTGCAAGCAAGAACTATGGCATATCAAAATCGTTTGCAATTACACCGCAGAAAGGAGGAAATATAAAAAGATGCCTTCAATCAGTTCAATCTCATATGATGTTCCTGCATGTCGTTCACCAAGTAATTCTAAAACTCTGGATGTACCCTAAACAACAACTCTAGAAGGAAAATTAAATAGCACAAAACAACTGTACCAAACAAATTTTATTTGTTACATATAATTACAATATGTTAAGTCATTAACCAGATTCTGTCATTGTGACTAGCTTAATAGCAACGGTCTCGTATAGTGTAACATGCCTAGTGAAGTAACATACGAAACCACTTCAGTCTAGAATACGAGCATAACAAAGATGGCACTTTGCTTTTGTAGAGATATCAAATCAGAAGGAATTAATAAATCATGAAACAAGTAGCTTGATAACTATCAACAAAATGAACTTACAAATATTTGAGTTTAGGCAGGTCACCGATGTAATCTAGGATTGGACCAGTAATTAAGCAATTTCTCAGTACATACAATGAAGTAAAATGTACTCCAGTAAGGTAATTAGACAACAAATTGACAACATAAGGTTTCATTGTCCCATGGAGTATATCCATATTCAACGTACAGAGTTTCCAACTTGTCATGTTCTGCAAATCAAGGAATGCCATATCTGACCCATTCAAATCATATATGCTCTTGAAAAATTAAGATGGATCAGATTAGACTGCTTCAAATATCCTTCTAAATAGGATAAAGTAGTCTGGAAATGTAAATAAGTCCTCACAGTTCTTCCATATTTATCAGCTCAGATATGGTAGAAGGAATAGGACCACTCAAGGATGTGCCTTGCATGTCCCTGAAACATAGTTAAATCAACTATTCATTTGAGATTTTCTTGCACAAAATTTGAAGTTTAAATTTCATTCATTTCTGAGAATTCCTTAGGTGAGAAAAGATTGGTTATGAATAAGAAAGATGAGGTGATACTCACAGTCTGTCAATTTTTGTCCAGTTCCCTATCATATCTGGTATTTTGCCAATCAGTGTACTCCCATCTATCCTACTGCAGTTAGAGAATGGAATTTTCAGAATTACTGAGGTTCGATACCGAGAAATTTCAGCATAACCACCACTTACAAATCTGTCAAATTTGTCAGTTTACTAAATTCTTTTGGAATTGGTCCCGTAAAATTGTTAGCAGAAAGAAGGTTGCCTCAATGAATTTCTGAAGAACTACCCAAAAAAGAATTGGACAAATAGTAGATAACAAAAAAAGAACTTTAAGAGCCTAGAGTGGAATAACAAAAACAACATCGGAGTTGCAACAATGAAAAAATATTGCAGGACCTCTTAATAACCCTCGCGCAATTTTTATTATTTTACAAAAGAGAGAATTAATTCACATGATCAAAATTTCTCCTAATAGATAGACTCATCATACCATTGATATGAACGACCTTTCCACGAGAATAATACACTACTTCAGTTCCATTTGGTAATCCACCATCCTAAAAAACCAAACTAATTATGCAACCCTTGATCTCAAGGGAAAAATAAAAACATTGCAAGGCAAAGGATTACCTCGTCATATTCGACATTTTCTGAAATCCAATAATGTGAAGATCCTTTAGCTCCCACTTGAATCTTCTTTTTCTTCTCAAATCTTCAGCTGCATATATACACACAAATTGGTGGTATAACTTCAATTCAATGTCAAATGAAGGAAAGATCTCACAAAATGTAGCAGCTCCCTGATCTTTTATTCCAAGAGAGATACATGATTCCCTGAAATCTACAACTACTCTTCACTCGTACATGCTAACTTAATCTGTCTTTTTTCTTTCACCTTCGACAGAGAAAAAGACCAATATGGAGAATATGGAAAGGACAAAGGCATGACTTACATAATACTCAAGGAAGACAACTAAAAATTGAAGCATTGGACAAGCCAACAGTTAAGCAGCAAAAGCCAATTGGATGAGATGAATATATATTTCTTGGTCTACTAACATTGCTTTTGTACCTTAGCATCGGTTTTGTGAAGGTAAAGGAGTTTGTTGAGATATGGATACTTTGTAACAATAATTTCAGAGTCCTAAAGGCTCCATGATCTGCCCAATGTAGATATGAACCATCCATTTTCATACTGACAAACTTTGCAATGACTTCAAGACCGGAGAGACTATCAACATAAGCCCCAAATTGAGTCAAGATATGAACAACACAAACAGAACCAGCAAAAACAAACTTCTAATTATGACCTAACAGTAGTCAACAAGGTTCTACGAAATTTTCTACTATTATGAAGCAAAATTAGCATCATCCGGACCAATACTAACAACTAGGGTTCAAAATCAAAATTAGAATTTGTACTTCAAATAAACTATCAACATCGTGCATCGATTAGGGTTTTCAAAGGGAGGAGAGAGGAAAAGCTAAAATTGGAGTTCATAGTATAAAAAAAAGAACTTTCAATTAGAGTAAAAAAAACAGAATCAAAATCTTCTTGCTCATAACTAAGATCGAAATCTTGTTGGTCTAAATCTAAATATTGAACATCTGTGTAGGTACATAATGAGTTGTACGAACTTGAATCTAAACACACCACTCGATGCACAAGGACAATAAGAGTATGAACGGATCATATTATAAGGTAAGAGAGCAAAGGCAAAGATGAAATTAAAGCCGTACTTGTTGAGGATACCTCCTATTTCGATCTGATTCTGATACCACCCGTCAAGGCCCGACTTGAAAATGTCGATTGGGCCTTTTCCTCGCCGATGGAGGTAGACCTCAACCTCGGGGACCTTGGTCTGACCCAAACTCATCGTCGGTAGTAGAAGCAAATACTCCTCGTTAGGTTCGGCGATGCTTGGGAAACAACAATGCCGCCTAGAGTCGACGGATTCACAGACAGGCTCGGTTGGCGGCGGCAGAGATGAGGGGTTTGAGAAGACGGTCGAGACTTGAGAGAGAAGAGAGGGGGGGGGTTTCGACCGTTGTGGGTTTTTGATGGATCTAGAGGCGATTATGTTTGTATTTAAAGAGCAATTTGAAATTTGCTTGTAGTTTCTATTATAATGCACGAGGAACTCTCTGTAGAATCTGTGCAAAGTTTTTTTTTTTTTTAATCGACTGTGTAGAGTTAATTTTAGATTTAAGTGAAATGATATAGAGTATAGTACGATATCCCGGCTCGTACAAGCTCGGCTCGAACTATAAATGAGCAAACTTGAGTCTCAAACTACAAATGAGCAAGATTTGGCCAGATGTTTGGTGTAGACACTAAAATTTTGGCAAGATTTAATAGCCATCCGGTTAATTAAGATAAATAAATAATCTTGATTAATAGGTCAAAGCGCTCGAATAAATATTAGGCCGAGCAAATTTCTACTGCTCAATCCATTCGAGATAAAATGAAGACCAAAGTAAGTTGGGCTAACTTAATTAGCCTAACAGATTAAAGAGTTGGGCTAGCTCGATTAGCCAAGACTCATATGGGTTTAAGGTATACAAACTCAAAAGTGCAGGCCCACTTCAAATAAATCCTAAAAAAATAAGAGTCAAATAATAAATATATTATTTCTCTTTTAAATTAAAATCATTCCCTAAAAAGAAAGTATAAAATCTTCTTACATAGGAAATGAAATGGGATCAAGATCCAATCAAATCAAATCAAGTCAAGTCAAGTCAAGTCAATCAATCAAGCAAGCCAATCAAATCAATCAAGCCAATCAAATCAAATCAAACCAATCAAAGATCTTATTATGAGATCTTGCCATACTTAGCTCTTCTCTCCTTGAGCCTATAAATAGAGGCTCATATGAGGGAGAAAAGGACTTTTGCTTGGCATTCTTCAAAGCTCTCCAGCACTCTTCAAGAACTCAAGCATTCTTCAACATCCTGCAGAGAATCACCAAACACCAAAAATCGTGTCAATTTCTTTGCAAGTCCACCACATCAAATCATTCAGCAACTCAAATCACTCAACAAACCAAAACTCTTGGAGATTTTAAGGATCAAACTCCAAAGTTCAAGTCATCTTCAAACTTTGTTCTTCGGTTCATTCAACTTGAAGATTCAAAGAAAGTTACTGTTTGTGCGATTCAACAACAAGCATTCAAGCCGTCGGAACACCAGCAATTTCGGAGATCGAATCAGAGGATTTTGTTCTTTTCTTATTTAAAGAGCATTTATTAGAGAATTGTACCCCTTTCAATTCAAAATCAATAAAAAGTATTATTTTGTGCATCTTTTTCGTCTTCTTTATTGCAGGACACGAATTTGTGTGTTACATTTGGCTCGTTTGGAAAACAAGTCGAGCTCGAGTCACCAAGAGCTCGGCCCGAATGAGCTCGCGAGCCAAGCGATGACTACTATATTTAATTTAATGTGCCAAGTGCAGCTAGCATAAGTTAGATACTGGTGAAAGCCAAATCAACGCACAAGAAAGGGAACTGAGAGCATTTATAGCACAAGAAATGCCTGGTGGCTAGTGGGACTGGGTTTTTTATGTAGGACAAGCAAATGGAAAGTTCCTCAATCGAATTAGTCCTACATCGGAAGTTTTAACCTGGTACACAGAGAATCCTCTGTAAGTTCAGCACCAAGCCTCTGCTTTTTTAAGCCATTTCCCACTGAGAGCTCAAGCTGAGATATAAAATCTCAAGCCAAGCTCAAGCCATCTTGTAGTGACTCATTTTGTCATGCCCCAAATTTGGGAACATGACCGGCCGTGAACCCATGTAACAATCATGGATCACAAAGCCTCATTAAAACTATTTTAACAACTCAAAACCAATAAAAGAAAACTGGATATTTTATTAAACCAAAATCTGCAACGTAAACCAATATTTTTCTTGTAACAAGATGGCATAATATCTCGTATTTTCCAAACTTCAAATTTCACCATGAACTGCCAATAAATAAAGGTGCTGAAGCGGTTTGACACAATAAGAGAAAAAATGCAAATGCCCTAAAGATCCTGACAACGCCATAGAGTCCACTATAATGCTCCCGGAGTTGGGGCGTGACACATTTCGAGCTCAAGCCGACCTCTTTTCTTCCAAGCCAAGCTCAAGCAACCTAAAGCTCGACTCGGCTAGCCTACCTACAATGTAGTCCCTTTTCTACACCTACTTTCGAAATCCCCTTTAAAGGAGCAACGACAAGGGTCGAATGATTGTATAACTTCTAAAGGAGTGAAATTGTCTTCTTACCCCAAACCCAATTAGCCATTGACCAAACCTATTTGAATTGGACCATTAGCTATAAAAAAAAAAAAAAAATTTCCAACCCGATTACCTGATCCGTTTCCGGACCGAGAACTTATAGATTACAAAATACAACCCAGAAACTCATCTACCCTGTAATGACTAATGAGCGTTAAGTGACGCAAGTTGCAGCACTAGGAGGGTATAATATTCTTCCAAGCTCTCTCGATGCATTTGCTTTTCCTATTGTACTGTTTCTCTATTGGCATCTTTATGATTAATGAAAATTTCTTTGTTGTTCAAAAAAAGAGTAACAATGAGGGGAGGGAGGGAGTTAGGTTCAAGTGGAGCCACTTAATTCTACAAAATTTTTCCAATATTTGCATTAGTGTGATAGCTTTGAAACTTAATTCATAAATTTAACCTCTTTTAAAGAGTTATATTGTCGTAGATATTGCTCGGAAATTACTATAATAAAATTGTCCCAAAGTATTTCACCAAAACAAAAGAAAACTTTTTTTAGTATGTACTATTTGAAGAACTTCTAGCCCAATTAATTGGTGATTAAAAAAGATCCAGTGTAGTATTATCGGCCTTTTGGCTAGAATCTATTATCAACCTTTTGGCTAAGATCCAGTGTAGTATTATTGATTAAACAAAAGAAAACTTTTTTAAGTATGTACTATTTGAAGAACCTGTAGCCCAATTAATTGGCGATTAAAAAAGAGCCAGTGTAGTATTATCGGCCTTTTGGCTAGAATCTATTATCAATCTTTTGGCTAAGATCCAGTGTAGTAGTATTGATTATAAAAAAGATCAAGTATAGTATTTGTTCTCGATCATTTGGTTAAGATCAAGTGTAGTATCGCCAATCAAGTGTTCTATTTATTCTCGGCCTTTTTGCTAAGATCAAGAGTAGTATTGCCGATAAAGAAAAAAAAGATCAACTGTAGTATTTGTTCTCGGCCTTTTGGCTAAGTTAAGAGTAGTATCAAAGATTAAAAAAAAAAATCAACTATAGTATCTGTTCTCAATCTTTTCAATAAGATAAAGTGTAGAATCGCTAATAAAAAAAAAGATGAAGTGTAGTATCTGTTATCAGCCTTTTGGCTAACATCATGTGTAATATAACCGATAATAAAAAGATCAAGTGTAGTATCTCTAATAAAATAAATCTAGTGTAGTATCTACTCTCAGTTTTTCAGTTCATGTCAATTATAGTACCACCGACAAAAAAAGATAAGAGGAAAAAGTGTAGTATTTGATCTCGGCTTTTTGGCTATTGTCAAGTGTAATTACGCAGATCAAAAAAAGATTAAGTGCAATATTCTCAGCTTTTTGGCTATGATCGAGTGTAGTTTCGAAGATTTAAAAACAATTCAAATGTAGTATGTATTCAATCTTTTGCCTACGATCAAGTGTAGTATTGAATATTAAAAAAACGATAAAAGTGTAGTATTTGTTCAATCTTTTGGCTAAGATCAAGAGGAGTATCGTCGATAAAAAAGAAAAACTAAAATACCTATTCTCAGTCTTTTGGCTAATATCAAGTATAGTATTGCAGACCAAAAAAAAAGATCAAGATTAGAATATATTCTCGACCTTTTGGCTAAAATCAAGTGTAGTATTTGTTCTCAAATTTTTCTAAGATCCAGTGGAGTATCATCGATCAAAAAAAAATCAAGTGTAGTATCTATTCTCGACCTTAAGGCTAAAATCAATAATAGTATCAGAGATTAAAACTAGAGTGTAAATTTCATCCACCTTAGGTGGAAAACCCTTTTCCACCACCATCCATTATGGGTCCCACCGTACGTATATTATAGTAATCTGAATCGTTTATCTTGTAGGGCTCACAAAGTAATACATCTTCACAAAAAATCAGCTTTATCAAACATGAATAGATATATAAAAAATTGAAGTTTGGTTTAAAAAATCGACAATAGATAAGTTAAAAGTTAAACTATCCATAGCCGTCTATTTTATAAACTAAGATTTAATTTTTAATATACCTATCGATATTCGATAAATATGATTTTTTGTGTGAATGTACTAATATGCGGGCTCTACAAAATGAACGGTTCAGATTATTGAAAAAAATACATGCTGCGGCCCGCAATGCCTGGTGGAAACCCCATGGTTTCCTCCTAAGGTGGAAAAAAAAATTTCTCTTAAAACAAACAAGGAAAACTTGCGGTTAAAGTAAGCTACAACATTCTTGAAGAACATTAGCCAGATAAGTGGTAGAACAAAACCAAAGAAAACAATGCAGACACACAACCTCATATGCAGTTATGTATCTGACAATTTCCGTACATTGATGAACCAGTTAGCTTGTTCCCCAAAAGGAAGTTTAGCCAATGACAGAAGTCCTAGCCTCGCTTCAGTGTATATCTTATTTGCCACTACATTATGAGGACAACTTATATTCTGGAATTTCCTAAAGTTTCTCTCTTTCCAGATCTAATATAATGTGATTGTGAATGCTAATTTAATAGTAATGACCTTAACGGACCTGCCCTTCATAGAACACAGGAGAAGAACCCAATTTGACCAAGACTGAGGGGTCCAGGTGACATTAAGTTTGCTGAAGATGTGATTTCATACCTAAATGGAAAAGGGACAGTTAAAAAATAGATGATCATGGCTTTCTGTCCCATCACAAAAACTGCAGCTGGAAGAGGACTGAATACCAAAAAGGACAAGCCTATCTTCTGTTGATAATCTGTTTTGAAGAGCAATCCAAGTGGTCACACTACACTTTGGGACGTGGCCAGGAAACCACACAAGATGACTCCAGGGGACCTTACAGTAATGATTCCTCAAAGTGTCCCATAAAGATGAAATAGAGAATTTGCCATTGGCACAAAGAGACCATACGCAATGGTCTGTTGAGTCCTAAGTATGTAGTAACAAAGGGGGGAGGGCAGCCCTTACTTTCATTCAGTTCAAGAGATTGAGTGACAGGGAAGGCCCAATGACCATCACGAAGTATAGAATAGACCATTGCATCCTGAGGGAGACCAGAGTCATAAATAATTCTAGGACCAAATCTTTGAAAAAGTGGTCCAAGAGGATGCCAGTTGTAATGCCACAGAGAGGTGGAATGTCCATTTCCTATGACTGATTTGAGGTGAGGACAAACAAGAGGCCTTAAAGTTTAGAATTTTCTGCCAAACCCAAGACAGATCACTAGGCATCTTGACATTCCAAAAACTTCTCCCCTTGAGAAGGTAAGATTTAACCCATTGGCACCACATGGATTGCTCACCACCAGTAATAAGAAACCAAATGTGTTTAGCTATAACAGCTTTATTCCAAGATTTGATGGACTTAAATCCAAGCCCTCCCTCATCTTGAGGAGAGCAAAGATGGTCTCAAGAAGACCTTAGCACCTGATTTCTTGAAGTCGGGACCAGACCAAAAGAATGATCAAAGTAAAGATTCCACCTCCTTAATTACCTTAGTGGGAAAGATAAATAAGGACCAATAACATAGAGAACAAAATGGGCCTTATCAACTGAATCCTACCAGCATAGGATAGATATCTATGGGTCCAGGATTTAATTTTCACAGTGATCCTGTCCACAAGAGACTTGCAATTAGAGTACTTTAATTTGGCCGAAAGAAGAGGCACCCCAAGATATCTCACTGGTTCGGAGCCTTCTTTAAAACCAAGAACATCCAATATGGCCAATTTAATATTGAAGGATACCCCAGAAAAGAAGATATTACTCTTCATAGGACTGGGAGATGGTCCAAAGAGGGCTTCAAACTCAACTAATGAATCATGAACATGTTTAACAGAGGTGCAGTCCCCCTTGCAGAAGATCATAAGATTTTTTGGGTAAAAATAGCTTGAAATAAAAAGAGGCTAACCGAATTTACAGCCTACAAGGGGCATACCCTAAGAGGAAAAGAAAGACAAAAGAAGAAAAAAACAAGAGTAAATAAAATTGCCTAAGCCAACTGGCTACATGGACTAAATGATTTGCAATGTTTCCAATCCATCTAGTAAGAGGGAAGGAAAGCAAACAACATAATGATAGCAACAAAATAGGATATTAGGGTAACCGGAAACATCCCAAGGGACAACCCCCCCTATGGTAGGTACAAACTGTGGAAATGGAACTCCCTAAGGAGAGGGCCATAGCAGCAACCGCCGTAGGAACAGCTGTTTGCAGCTTTAAGATACACCATGTTGTCTTGGGGACAGCAGCCATGAACTTACAACCATGAGTAGCAGTTCGGCCAGCTTGGGAAAGTTCACCAAAGACACTATGTAGAGCTCGTACTCCAAAGATGCATGATATGCAGCCACCACACAGCAAACATGGTTAACACAATAAACAAAACAGAGTAGCAACACAACCAGCATCAGTAATTCCGGCAGCAAAACAGCCAATAGAAGTAAAAGAAAAGTAGCAGATTACAGCAACCATAACAGCAGATTACAGCAATAGCTGTAAGAACAGCAGTCAATAGTAACAGCAGCTTCAACAAGACAGCCGCAAATGACAGGTAGCAGGTCAGCAGCTTTAGCAGCTTCAACAAGACAGCAGCAAAAGCCATAGCAGGTAGTCTCGATATTGTTCAGTAGCAGGCGACAGTAACAACTAGGGACAAGCCCCCTAAAAGGCTTAAACTTTCCAAGGGACAACCCCCAAGGATAGGTCCAAAAAATAGTTAGAATAAGCTACTAAATGAAATGCTGATGATGATACTAATACATAACCAATGCAGCTCAAAAGCTAATACTACTTAACTGGAAACTGTAGAAGCAACTAATAGTCCCAGCATAACAGAAAATATCAGCAGTAGTAAATGCAGTACAGTACAATTCCACCCAATAGACGTTCCATAAGAGTGCCAATAGACAACCACACTAGAAGCCAAGAAGAAAAGAAAGACACATCTTGAATCCAGATCATAAAAGCTTACTTCAAGGAATCAGAAGAGCCTATGGCCTTTAACTGCTTACCCCTCTACTCCCTTGAAGCCTAGCTCTCCAATAATCTTTAGGCAATAGGATGGACCTCAACACCCTCGACGGTGCTTCACAAAATGCCTCGCGCTAATTATTATCTCCACTCACAAGAAGATTGTGGCTCAAACACTCAGCTCACGGTTCACAAATAAGCTGGCTCACTCAAGACCTTCAAAGATCATAACAAGCCCAACCCCAAGGCCTCCAAAACAGGAAGCAAAAGAAGATCAGGCATAAAATGGTATAGAGCTTGTAAGATAAATACCTCAGAAGTACTAGTAACCAAGAACCTTTCAAGATCCTCCTTTGTAACCTGTCAAAATTAAACTACATATTTTACATGCACCAATTGGACATTTTGGAAAACAAATAGAGCAAGTGTCAATTGAATATCAGCTTGTAACAAGTATGAGCAATTAACTTCCAGCAAAATTTCATTCATTAACAACCTGTTCTGCTTGAACTTGTGGTAGTGTGGGTAATGACAGAATTCTTGCTCTCATCATTAACTACCTCCCAAGAAGAGGGATTCCCCTGAAATCTCCTCACATTCCTTTCAATCCACACATGGTAGACTGTAATTGTAAAACCCAATTTAGTGATAACTGCTTGGAGAGATTTGCCTTTTGTATTAGAGAGAAGTGAGACCCAATCAGCCCAAGTTCTAGAGGTCCAAGAGACATGAAGTTTGGACTGAATAAATCCCCACACTTGCTTCGAAAATGAGTAATTAAAGAATAGGTGCCTTCACTTTCTTGACAGAAGCTACATTGGGCTGAGAGAGGAAGCCCAAGAGACACCAGCCTATCAGCAGTAGAAAGCCTGCTCTGAATAGCCAGCCAGGTGATAAAGCTACACTTGGGAATGTGGCCAGAAAACCACACCAACTTGTGCCACAACAACTTGGAAAAGGAAGTTCTTAATTTGTCCCAAAGAGAGGAGATTGTGAATTGACCATTAGGAGTGAGAGACCACCTGAATTGGTCATTCTCATTCCCTCTGGAAGGTAAGAGAATAGGCAGTGCATTCCTTACCTCATTAAGCTCAAGAGTTTAAGTAATTGGAAATGCCCACCTTGAGTTATGAATAATGTGAGACACAGTAGCCTCTTTTGGTATTCCAGAATCATATGCAACTCTATGGCCAAATTTGCCAATCAAAGGGCCTAATGGATGCCAATTGTCATACCACAAAGAGGTAGATTGACCATTACCTATCACACTAATAATATAGGGTTGCACTTTGGGTCGAAGATTCAAAAGTTTCCTCCAGACCCAAGAGCAATTACCTGGAATCTTCAAATTCCAAAAATTGTTCCCTTTTATTAAGTATGATTTGACCCATTGGCACCATAGACTGTTCTCCCCCTGAGATAAGGAACCAAATTTGCTTGGCAATGGCTGCCTAGTTCCAAATTTGCATGGACTTGAACCCTAAACTTCCCTCCTGCTTGGGAGAACAAAGGTGCTCCCAAGAGACCTTGGCACCAGTTTTTTTGAGATCAGGGCCATTCCAGAGAAAGGCCTTGAGGATTGACTCAAACTCCTTAATCACCTTTTTTGGGATGATAAACAAGGAAGACCAATAGGTTTGAATGGAGAAGAGAACATTTTAAATCAACTGAACCCGTCCAGCGTAAGTAAGGTCTCTATTGGTCCAGGACTTAGTTTTGGCAGTTATGCTATTCACCAAGCACTGTCCATCAGAAGCTTTGAGCTTGGTAGAAAGGAGAGGACAGGTAGACTACGTTCTTTAAATTTCAGAACATCCAAAATGGCTAGCCTAGTGCTTGTGTTAACCCCAGAAAAGTAAATACTACTCTTTCCAGGACTAGGTGAAAGGCCAGACAAGATTTGAAATTCAGAAAGTGCATCCTATATATGATTGATTGAGGTCAACTCCCCTTTGCAAAAAAACATCAGATCATCCGCAAAGCAAAGGTTGATAAGCTGATTCCTGCCACATCTCCAATGGAAGTGGAAATCAGGTTGAAGGGATTCCTCCCTTAAAAGGCAAGTGAGAACTTCCATCACCATTTCAAAAAGATAAGAGGACAGCGGGTCTTCTTGTTTAAGACCTTTTTGCCCTGATATGTACCCAGTGACTTCACCATTGATGCTCAGGGAGTAATTAGCAGTAGTAACACATGCTTGAAGCTAACTGATCATTATAGGGTGGAAACACATCCCAAAGGACATCCCATCTAACATTATCATATGCTTTCATGATATCTACTTTCATAGTACACTTAAGAGATGGAGATGATTTACGATAACCTCTCACAAGCTCCTGGGTGAGGAAAATATTATTAGCAATCCTCCTCCCCTTTACAAAACCCGATTGAACAGGATCAATTAGCATTGGAAGGACTCCTTGCAATCTTCTAGCAAGAATTCTATAGATGCATTTATAGACAGTATTACAGCAGGAAATGGGCCTAAAGTCCCCAACCTTTGATGGGTTAGGGACTTTGTTAACAAGAGCAACAATGGTGGAATTGACCTTTTTGAGCAATTTGCCAGACCTAAAGAAAGTCTTAACAGCTAAAATGACTTCATGACCAATGATAGGCCAAGCCTTTTTGAAAAACCTAGCATTATAGCCATCAGGACCAGGGGCTTTGGAAGGGTTAAGAGCCCAGAAGGTGTCCTTGATTTCCTGATCCGAGACCTCAAAAACCATAGAAGAGTCTGTTAATCTTTTCCTGACTACTTGCTAGACTCTAGATTGCCTTAGGTATGGAGAAGTATGAGCTGTCCCCAGCAGGGTAGTGTAGAAGTTAACAAAGCTGGACTTGATAACCTTAATGTCATGAGTGAGGGACCCATCATCTAAAACCAGACTGATAATCTTATTTCTATTTCTAATGTTACTTACAGATTTGAATAAGTAAGAAGTGCACTGATCCCCTAGTTTCAGCCATTGAATTCTGGACTTTTGTTTAGCCAGGCTTTCCTCTGCTCTAAGCAATAATAGAAGTTGCCTGCAGACCACTCTCTCCTGGCCAATGATGGATGGATTAGCCAACTGAGTGCTCATACTTTTCTGTAGAGATTCTAGAGTTTGCTTGGATTCAGCAACCCTTCTAGAAACATCATTGAACTCCCTACTGTTTATCTGTTTAAACTCATGTTGCAACAACTTAAGTTTTTCACAAACACAGAACATGGGATTCCAAATAATTACTCTCCTCCAAACTCCTTGAACTACAGATAAAAACTGAGGGTGATCAGCAATGAAATCAAAAAACTTAAAGGGTTTGATAGATTTCTTAGGACCAAGGGTGATGGTCACAATGGCTGGACACTGATCAGAAATCCCAGCAGTGGGAAAATGAGCACAAGAACAACTAAAAGCTTTCATCTAGTGTTCATTAACTAGGACTCCATCCAACTTTGAACTGACAAAATGAGGGGGGACTTGCTTATTGGCCCAAGTGAGAAAACAACCTGTATGCCTAAGATCCTCCAGCTCAATGCTATATAGACATTGATTAAACTCATTCATATGAGGAGGCCAGAGGGAGGTGCCCCCAACCTTCTCATTTGAGAACCTGATGGCATTAAAATCCCCCATATCTATCCAAGGGAAGGAAGAGGTCAAATGATGAAGACTAGACCACAAAGCCTGTCTATCCAGAAAGCTATTTGCCCCATAAACAAAAGTGGCCAAAAAAGCCACCCAACCCCCCGCCCCCCCCACACACACACACACTTAGAATGCACCTCACAATGAATAAACTATTCAGACTTATCCAAAACTTGGACATTTATAATACTGGGATCCCAACAGACGAAAATTCTACAAATGGGAGCCTGGGGAAAGTTGTTCAAAAAACTCCAATGAGGGCAGATATATTTCAGAATTTGAACAGCCCCAACTTCCTTTATTTTATGCTCTAATAAACCCACAATGGAGAGATTGTACCTGTTTACAAAACATTTGACCTCCTTTTGTTTGATTGGGTCATTAAGACCCCGGATATTCCAAAAACCAATATTAAGAGGATGCACAGACATAAAACAATTATTCAAGCAGAACTAGGTATGAAAATGGCAAAAGCTGGAAGTATTAAGATACTGCCGTAACAAAAAGGATACAGGTATGCTAATTTCTCCCTCTGGATAGGGAGCTTTTGACTGCTCCCTTGCAAGCTTTTTCATTCTTCTTTGAGCTGATCTGGATAGAACCTTATGAAAATTCCCCTTGGGGTCCTCTTTTGTGGCTTTGTTCCTAACCTCTGAAGGTTGGGGATCAGGTGGTTTAGGAGAAAGTGATTGATTCAGGTCAGTAGCCATTCCAGCCCTAATTACAGCTGAAGATAATGGTTATTTTCCATTGCATGTGATTTCCATCATGACTTGTGGCTGTGAATCAACCTCTTGGGAGCTTTTGACCACTCCTTCGAGAACCTCCAACGGTTCACCTTCAGATTCTGACTCACTCAAGGAGCCAGCTGAGCTGCCAGCTTGCTGCTGCTAAAGCATAAGGGGCCTAACTAAAGAAGGAACCATTTGCTGCTGGATGAGATCTCTCGGTGCTTGCCCCACAGTAGCTATGTGTTTCCCATTCCCTGTTTGAGACCCAATTTGCACTGCACAATTGGGAGGTGGAGAAGGATTGAGGGTTTTCTTGGTACACTACTCAGTTAAATGTCCAAACACCTGACATTGCTTACAACTGGGAGGGGGGACTTGGTATTCAATAGGGACAACAACAATTTCCCCTTCAACAATGACTGTAACCTCTTCCGGTAGTTCTTGTTCAGCACTGATTTCTATACAAATTCTAGCTTTTGTTGACTTAGTATGTAGGAGGCCTGGTTGCTTGGCAGACTTAGCAGTGGCCTGATCCACATGTAAGGGTCTCCCAATTGTGCTAGCCACTCGACTTAAGCACTCTTGATTCCAGAGTTCAAGGGTAAATCATGAAATCTAACCCATGCACGTATTTTGGTAGGCTATTCTTAGGCAGGCTTTATCATCCTGTGCCAATCCTTGAGGACAAGATATTTCTGAGAGAAGAAGTAGGGACCTCCTCCTAGAACTGTCATCTAGCATGTTCATCCTTGAATTCAAATAAGTAGAATCCTCATACATTAGGCTTGACAGCCACAAAGAGATCTTTCCATTGGTTTTGAGCAGTGGATACTAGTAGAGGATAAGCCATTTTACCATCTAAAAAATGACCTACCAGATATCTATTCCATTTGCCGATTTCAGTCAATTCTATGTCTATTTCAACCAAAGCATCCTTGCCTCTCTGAAGATCTGGATAATATTCAAGTTTCATATCTAAGGAAGGGCTCTGAGACTGAAGTAAAGAGGCCCAGTTCTTAGGTTTAGGTTTTGCTTGTCCCGGATTAGGTTTGTTATTGAATTGGTGAGTTTGAGTAGAATGAGTTGGATTTCGAAGTGTGGATTGATGGTGCTGGTTATAGAGGGGGTTGCCTGGAGATTGAGTGTGATGCATTTTAGCAGCTGGATTATGAGTAGGAGAGGTAGGTGCAGGAATCGAATCTGGCTGGATAGCGGATGAACCAGAGACACAACTTGCATTCCGAGGTCTAGTATCCTCTAGTCTATAACCGAGATTGGGGTCTCCTTCCATATAAGAATTCCCCCTGGTATTGTACGAAATCTTAGGGTTAGGATTAGAGATTTGTACCTGTTCTTGGTGATCAAACCGATAATTAGTGTGGAAACTAGTGTACTCTTATTGTATTTCTTGTAATAGTTTAGGGGCTCTTATGTAAATATAGAACTCTTGCACCCTAGATATAAGTTTGACGTTATTTGGTTGCTTAGATTAATCAAATATATTTTCTGCAAACTTCTTCTCGCTGCTGCTACTGTTGCTGCTGCTGTATTCTGGTATTTACATGGTATCAGAGCATACTCCGATCCAAACCTCTTCCAAGGATTAAGTTTTGTTCGAGTTTCGATCTCAGGTAGGAGTATTTTCGTTTCTTGTCCTAGTCTTGATCTGTATCGAGAACCTCTTCAAAGGTTTAGGTTTTCTTCGTTCGAGTTTCGATCTCAGGTTTATTCGGTATTTACAATTAGTGCCTTGAAAATGAGTGGCTCGCTCCTCGGCTTCCCTAATCAAAGCTTCTTCGAAGACTTGTTGAAGCTTGTGCGAAGGACTTGAGTTTTTGTTCGATTTAGGGCTGAACGCCCCAAACCCAGCTGGGGGTGGAGCAGGAATAGCACTACTGAGGGAGGATTCTAGGTTGAAGTCACCTGAGATAATCACCCTTGGTGTTTCCAGATCCGACGAAGTCAGATGAGACTTTTGAGATTTCGAAATTTCTGGGACTTGTTGATTACGCCGAACTTCATTGGAGTCAAGTGCTTTGAGCCATAACCCATCTGCCATAGTTATCGAACCATCGGCCATGGGTGATTACTGTCGTTTCAGACGGGGGAGCAAGGTTTACCCATAATCGCCCAAATCGCCTTCATGTTTTTAAAATATCACCTTGAAGATCATAAGATTATCAACAAAGTAGAGATTAATTATGTCACGCCCTTGATTTTCAACGTAAATAAATAATCTATTTCAATAAAAGATTCTCACATAAGATAAATAATACCCAAAAGAGTTCCCACTTGTTTGACTTTACAAACAAGTCCCCAAGTTTAAATATATACAACATTGGCACTCCGGCCCCAAATAAGTTCAAGTACAAGTACAACCAATTACTAAGTTACAAAACGATTTAGTCAAAATGAATTTTTTATAATCAATTACAAACTCATTTTGATCAAAAGGAAGTCATTACAAAGTTGATTGTGTTACTCAATGAAATTAGCT
Organism: Rhododendron kiyosumense; assembly: GCA_019656275.1. Taxonomy (NCBI): domain Eukaryota; kingdom Viridiplantae; phylum Streptophyta; class Magnoliopsida; order Ericales; family Ericaceae; genus Rhododendron; species Rhododendron kiyosumense. The sequence continues at coordinate 3,039,523 of BPLS01000186.1, forward strand.
TCCAAAAGTCTTTCGCATCCAAGCACATGAATGCATGCAAACTATTGTCTAGCATTTGAACCTGAGAAGAGAGATAGGTTGAGCTATACTAGCCCAGTAGGAAAATCTTTACCAGTTCTATGTGCAAATATGAAGAAAGATGCAATGGAAGAAAGACAAGCGAATATAGGCAATTGATGGGTAGTAATCAACTCATAAGTATGCCAACATTCACTACAATCGTTCTAAAACATGCCGAATATCACAACTAGCCACATGACTCCCAAAACACAAGCAACTCTATCATATCGACACTACTCGGTATCCTGAATCTCCGCTATTTGTATTTCCACCCCTTGTATTCCAGCAAACCCTAACAACTTGGATCACCGTATTACCACCACCCCTTGCATTACGAGACCCACATGAGTCTCCGTATTACCATACCTTGCGTTACGAGACTTCCTATCCTCACTTCCGACTCGCACAACTACTTCTTTACTCAATATGCAAACTAAGACCTTCTCATGATCACAATCATACGTGTAACGTCATACGATATGCCAACATCACACAACAAATGGGCAACAAATATTCTCACAAGTAACCAATGATGAATAAGATGCATTTCAACGAAGTTTTAACCAAGTAATTCCCTATTCGTTCCTCACTAACAGAAGGTCAATGGGTCAAGAATAACATTCACTAATCATAGAAAGTCATAACGATAGAACGAAAATCTTAGGAGTAGCTAGTGGATTTTGGTAGACTAACACACCCCCACTCCAATGGTCATAACTTTATGTGTACTTAGAATTTTAAGACGATTCTGGTGGCAATGAAAAGATGACTTCAAGACCTTCGAATCGATATAAAGTTTGCATGAATCGGACATCGGAAGAGGAAGTTATGGCCGTTTGAAATTAGGCTGAAACCCAAAAGACTAACAGAGTTTCCAGAGAGGGGAGGGATCGATCCCTCTTCTCATGGGGATCGATCCCCTAGGTGAAAAATCCATATTTGAATTGAACGATTGATCCCTAATGCTTGGGGATCGATACCTGGGCGATCTCGAGCAATTTATGCACTTTTTTGACAGCTTTCTAGAGAACAAAGGGGGACGATCAAGATTCAATTTTTACACCAAATCAACATATAAACACATAAAAGAGATAAAGAAGTCCCTACCTCGCGACGAAAACCAAGATCTATGAGATTTGAGCAAGCCCTAGCCTCCTTGAACTTCAAAATCAAAGAAATCTCTCCTCCAAGCTTGACCCAAGGATTTTCGAGCTCAAGAACACGATCGGGAGGCCGAAGGGAGATTGATTCTTGAGTTTCTTGAGAGATGGAGTGGAGTTTGAGAGAGAGAGAGAGGGGGGGGGGCGCTAGAGAGAGATAGAGAGGGCGATAGAGAGAGAGATGGTGGGAGATGAAATGATCCCATACACACACCTATATGTACCCCTATATCTTTATATCACATTCACACTTCCTCAAGTTTCCATTCTATCACTTCAATCCTTAATCTAATTAACTACCAAATAAATCATATTCTCCTAATTAGCCATTTAATAAACATTTCAAGGATTAAAATTATCCGAGTCTCTACAGTCTATCCTCTTTAAAAAAATTTCATCCCGAAATTTAAGCAAAGCAACGAAGGCGCCTAATCAAGAATCCTAACCTTCAAAGGCCACACCTACTGCACAACGTTTCGTATCCACCAACTTATGTGTCCACAAAACTAGTAAACTCTATAATATTGTGATTAATTAGCATAGCTTCTTATCGAAACAATCATCAAGTTCCAACATTAATGCATATCAGACCACGAAGTCATAGAATTCGCATGAATTGTAATCATGTTATTAACCAATCTTGGTCTCACAACTCGTATCCACTCATTTCACTTTCTACTGTTCAATTCTGATTTCCCAGACCATGTCCAAACACAAGGTAGAATTTCATACATTGTAACTCAACAACCTCGCCAAGTAAGACATAATCAACAAGTTCTAATGATTTTCAACACTAACTTGCAACAAGCTCTCTCGAAATGACGAATGCTAACTCGATGTTAATATGTCTTACACGATAAAGTCTTAATTTGAACGATGATCTAAAGTTTCCAACTTACAATTTTTTTTAAAAGCATGAGTGTTGTGACATAGGTCCTTAAATAGTTTTGACGAATATCTAGCCTTGTTGAAGATTCAAGCCTGGGTAGTTTAAAGGTTCTCATAACATGCCCATCTGTGACAAAATTTTATAAAAAAAATTTTAAAGGGAAAGTTTGGTTTTGAAAGATTTTAGCAACAATCACGCAAGACACCTCACATGGTTATTTCAAAACAGCAGCAATCTAAATGACATAGTAAAGAGTTTGTGATGGGGCTGACTCTACTATAATGCAACTAACTCCATGGTGGCACCATTTCCAATTCCAAAAAAAATGGAGTATTTCAAAGAACAAATTTCACTAAGCATCATCCCTTTTTAGAAAATCTTGAATTTCAAACATGTGCCTTCATAACAATCTTGAAACAAAAGCTCACTACCCTACATGTTTCACCATGCTCACTCGACACCCCAAGTAAGGATCTCCATTCAAGTTCGACATACGCCCACAAAGTCCAAACTAGTCTAGCTTGTTCAATATCTTACGAATAATTTAGCTAAGCTGACACTAGTCCCACGAAGACCGTAGTTAAGAAATTGAAAGATTGACAAAGTTATCATAAAACCATAAGCTAAAACAGAACAAGGAGTTGGGACAAGAGGTTCCAATTATCATATAATGTTACATCTGACCAAGAGGTTCGAATCACCCATACAAACTCCTTCAATCACACGTACGCCTTTCATCCTGGCATCAAATCTATCCTATAACCAAACTTTCCATTCTTACCGGGTTTCCCTTATAAGTCTAATATACAAGTACCGTCATAAATCCCTCCTAATACGTATATCATATCACAATTACCAAACATGCATTCATACCAAATAAAAGTCCATACCGATATCATAACAACAAGTTACCGTAATTGAAAAGTCTATAAGGAGACAACAAAGTAGGTATCGACATTTCAAGCGATCCTAGGTGCCAAATCCAGTTCAATGTTCATAGTTTCTCATCTGGATACTTCAATTTTTTTTTTTGAATCTTTTCATAAACCACAAACATTCACATTCGACATTAATAGCATGCAATCAAGGTGTATATAACGATCTCATTTCACAATTTGAATCAAGGATACATACTCATTGACCACTATATTTTCACCCCTTGTGTTGCAGTAAACATTATCCATTAATTGGGTCTTTGCATTACTACCCCTTGCATTGCAGTAATCCTCACATTCCAATTCTTAACTACATCCCCTCTAATCACACTAGTCTAGCAGCCTTGCCATTAGGCATTTTCTCAAGTCAATGCATAACAAATCACGCCAATAAAGCTAATTCACGGAGCGAACACACATAAATAATCTCATCTTTACAATTTTAATAAGGACCAATGATTAAAAAATCACGCCTAGGCGAGGCGAGCGACGAGGCGAGGCTGGGTCGCCTCGCAGTTGTGAGGCGAGGCGAGCATGGACGAAGCGACCGCCTAGGCAGTGAAGTCGCGCCTAGGCGCGAGTCGAGAGGCAAAGGAGAAAGGGCGCCTAGGCGTCGTCCAGCTCACCCACAAAATATAAGGGCAAAATAAGACCAAAACACAAACACACCTGATCGATTGAAGCCGCCTCTCACTCCGAAGCCCTCTCTCGGTCTCTCAACTCTCTCCTCTGCGATCAACGTCAAGATCGAAGCCCTCTCTCCCGACTCTCCTCTCGATCATTGACGACTCAGGTAAGCTCTCTGTCTCTCGCTCTCTGCTCTCGATCTCTGCTCTCTGTCTCTCACTCTCTGCTCTCGATCTCTGCTCTCTCTCTCTCTCTCTCTCTCTCTCTCTCTCTCTCTCTCTCTCTCGCTCTTTCTCTTCTGATGCTATCAATCTCTCTCTCTTTCTCTTCTCTGCTCTCAATCTTTCTCTCTCTGTTCTGATCTCTCTCTCTCTCGTCTCTGCTGATCTCTCTCTCTTCTAATGCTCTCTCTCTCTCTCTCGTGCTTGGAAACCATGAGAATGGTGAGAGCCGAGATGGAAAAAGTGAAAAACTTTGTTTTTGGCTTCTTTTTTACCTGTTTTCTGGGAAGAAAGATTGATGCTTGAACTGCATGTGCAGCTGTCTTCTTGTCGGTGAGAGTGGACTGGATAATGTTTGTGACTTTGTGTTGTATATGTTTACTTTACTGGACTGGATAGTCAGTTAGTGGGTGTATATATATCCCATCATATATAGAAGCATAGATATTGTTTACCGGACTGCATTTTGTGAATTATGTTTTATCTCCTTTGTTTGTATAGATATTGTAGATGTCGAATAGAACGGATCCTGCTTGGAAGTATTCGAAGAGACATGAAGATAATAAGTTCAAATTCACATGTAATTTTTGTAACAAAGTGGTTACTGGGAGTGTTTACCGAGTGAAGCTACATCTTGCCGGAGGATACCCTGATGTGACTTCATGTCCTAATTGCCCAGAACCAGTTAAAGAGGAGATTAGGGCATTTATCTGTAAGAAAAAGGAGATGACGTCTAGCATAACTCCTCTTCCAGATTTTGATGAAATGGGCAATGAGGAGGACATTGATGAGGATGAGTTTTATGTACAATCGAAGCCCCCTCCTAAAAGGCCTGCTGCCACTGCTACCTCCGGCCCCAAGTTCCAACTTAAGAAGCCCAAGACCAAAGGGCCTATGGATGCTTACTTCACTCCTGACCCAGAGATCGAGGTAGAGAATAGGAGAAGTGGTAAACAACCTAAAGTTGACGATAATACGCCGCAAAAGAAGTTATTGAAAGAGCGGGCCCATCAATCCATTGCGAGGTGGATTTACGATGCTGGAATACCTCTTAATGTTGTCAATGTGGAGTCGTTTGAACCGATGATTGAGGCTATTGGGCAATATGGCCCGGGTTTGACACCGCCCACTTATTATCAAGTGCGTGTCCCTCTTCTTAAAAAAGAGGTGGACAATGTCAACAAACAAATGGAGGACCACAAAAAGGAGAGAGAGGAAAATGGATGCACTCTTATGTATGATGGATGGACGGATCAAAAGAATAGGTCATTGATAAATTTTTTGGTTAATTGTCCTAAAGGTAGCATGTTTATTGAATCGGTTGATGCATCGAGTCGTGCCACAACCGGGGACAGCATGTATAGGTTGCTTGATGACTATGTGGAGCGAATCGGAAAAGCTAATGTGGTCCAAGTTGTCACGGATAGTGCCACATACAATAAAATGGCAGGTAACAATGAATTGCCATATGTTAGTTACTAGTTACTACTCAAAGTCTCAAATGTATTATTTCTTACTTTATTACTTACTCTTAGAATCTTATTGTACTTGTTTTAACTTATGATAGGGAAGTTGTTAATGGCAAAAAGACCACATTTGTATTGGACTCCATGTGCTGCCCATTGTTTGGATTTAATGTTAGAAGACATTTTCAAGTTGCCATATTTGAAGAGGACATGGGAAAGGGCAATCAAGGTACATGGTTATATCTATAACCGTCCAACATTGTTGAACATGATGAGACACTTTACCAAAAAAAAAAAGAGTTGATTAAGCCAGCAAAGACTCGTTTTGCAACAGCTTGTTTGACTTTACAAAGGGTTCATCAACAAAAGAATAACCTTAGAAAGATGTTCACATCAGAGGCTTGGAGTAAGAGCAAGTGGGCAAAGGAAGTGGATGGTAAAAAGGTAGCAGAAATAATGTTGTCGCCATCATTTTGGAACAATATCTTGCTGGCCTTAAGATTTGCATGTCCTCTGGTTAAAGTACTTCGATTGGTTGATGGTGAAGAAAAACCCGCAATGGGATACATCTACGAGGCCATGGATAGGGCCAAAGAAACTATTATAAACACGTTTGGCGGAGATGAAGACAAGTATAAAACTGTGTTTGAAATCATTGATGCGAGGTGGGAAGTGCAATTGCATCAACCTTTGCATGCAGCTAGCTGGCTACTATTTGAACCCTGCATTTTTTTACAAAGATGGTGCAAGGATGAAAGCTGATAAAGAGGTATGGAAGGGTTTGGTGGATTGTATTGAAAGGTTGGTCCCAACTAAGAGGATGCAAGATGAAATTCTTCATCAGATAGCATTATACGAGGAGGAAGAGGGAATCTTTAAAAAGGACATGGCAGTTAGGCAAAGAGCTACAAGGTCACCAGGTGATCACAATTTCTTACACCTTGTGCTTAAATACTACCCTTTTATTCTTTATCCTTTGCTACAATATAACTATTTGGCAATCTGCAGTTGAATGGTGGAAGTCATTTGGCCGTGAAACTCCTGAATTGCAAAAATTTGCCATCAAGATCCTTAGCCTTACTTGCAGTTCATCCGGATGCGAGAGAAATTGGAGTGTGTTCGAACATGTGAGTATTACATTAAGGAATTTCTAATCGTTTGAAGGTGTGAATCGTGTGATATAAATTTAAATCCCTTTAACTTTATTTTGCAACTTCACACCAAAAAAAGAAATAAGCTAGATCAAAAGCGCCTCAATGACTTGGTGTTTGTTAAGTACAATAGAGCATTGAGGCGTCGATATATGAAACGCGGCAAATTTGACCCGATTTCCTTGAAGAACATTGATGAGAGTAATGAATGGTTGATTGGGAAATTGGAGGATGAGCTTGTACTTGAGGGTGAAGATTTGGATTGGAACGTTGTTGCGGAAGCTACTGGAGTTGAACAACCTAGCAGAGTTACTAGGTCAACTCATAAACCAACAACTTCAAAGAAACGTTCAAAAGCATCAAGTTCTCATGTAGATGATTGGGAAGAAGAAGAATTTGACGACATTGTTTCAGATGAAGGAGAAGAGGAAGATGTGGATGGATATGAGTCAAATGATGATGAAGAAGATGAAGATATTGGTGATGAGTGATGAAAGGATGATGTCTTGTTTGGAATATCGAGTGTAGGGGGATGAAAACAATTAGTGTTCTGAACAACACCAATTTGCA
>BPLS01000186.1:3046611-3059210 GCA_019656275.1 Rhododendron kiyosumense
CACGTGTTCGGCGACTAATCTTACCAGTTCGGGAATACCTCCCTACATCGAGATTGTTAGTTTGTTACATTTTATTAGCGTATTTTACTAGTATTTCGTATGTGGGAACTTGGATTGTTGTTATTTTGCAATATGGTGATGTTTGTTCTTGTTTTGATGGTAAGAGTGAATATTGGTCATTTATGTAGTTTATATTACTTTTTTTTTTAAACGCTCGCCTCGCTTCAATGAGGCGGTCGCCTTGCCTCACTTCGACGAGGGCTTTGTCGCCTCGTGTTTGCCTCGCGTATTTAAATCACTGATAAGGACACAAAATTCCACATCTTTAATAGGAAATCAACCTTTATTTCACATCTCTTTTTACCACCTGACGGATCTCCTTTGTGATGTACCCGCACATTAATGGTCTAATTTACAAGTACCTATAAAGACTCTTAACTATATAGCACCCATCAATACATATCAACCATAAGTTCTTGCCAAAGTAATTTTATCAAACTCCATTCGTCGTACTACAAGTGTCAAATAAGCGTTCTACCACTCAACGTCATATCACAACATCAATTAACTTATACATCACGTCAACAATTCACTTGTCGAGTTATCATCAAAAGTATAATCCATTTAATCCATTTTCTATTCCAACTGCTTTATTAGATATCCAAATCTTCATAAAATAATCCCCATTTATATTACACATAACTTTTATATAATACGGTTATTCCCATTTCTAATTTTAATCTAACCATCGACCATCTCACATTGCCTATCTCCTATAACATTTCTTCAGTCATATTGGTATACGGTATTCCACTGCCTCTCCAAGTATCAAGAATACATATACCAATTTGCGTGGGCAATGATAACTCTAACGCTTCATAGGTGTCCTCTTCTAAATCTCTTACGTTAATCATTCAACACATTCAGACATTTCAAACATGACTCATACATTCTGGTTAACCCAAATCCTCCACTCTTAGTAAAGATTACGCACTCCAATAGTCACTATAGCTCAACCCCTTGAAGAACTCTATCTCCTATTGCAATAGCAACCTCCCATATACTTCTTCAAATTGCAAACTCCCACTATAGATGATAACCCTCCACCAATTAAACCTTCTTGTCTTTCCACAAGACATAAAGAAAAGCAACATTTCATCTTTCGAACATATATTAGATAAGAGTAACATAGGACCATTTCACATTCCTCTACCCAAATCATAAATTTCCATAGTCATTACACATTGCTTTCATTTAAATAAACGAGTTATCCAACACTACAACTCAACCTCACTTAGTCTAATAACTTAAGGAGAATAGATACATTTGGAGGTCTCAAGACTACACAAAGCGTTCAACCGTCAACGACACTATAGCCCTAATTGCCTATATATATATATATATATATATATATATAGAGAGAGAGAGAGAGAGAGAGAGAGGGAGAGAGAGAGAGAGAGTCCCCTTCTCCTAAGGACCACCTTAACTTAATAAAATAAGGACCTCTCTTTTCCGATAGAATTTCAATGATCCAAGCCGCTCAATGTGTTCAAAACGTGATTTTAAGGGTACCCGCGAGAAATCAGCAAAAATAAAAGATTGGAAATGCTTCATCCGGAAATCAGCCCTAATTGCAGTTTTTGTTTATTTTTTATTGAACAGTTCAAATAAAACTGCTCTGATGAAGCCTTTTCCAGTCATTTTTTTTTGCTGATTCCTCGCGGATACTCTTACAATCACGTTCTAAACACATTGATCGGCTCGGATCATCGAAATTTGAACAAGAAATGGGAGAAATGGAGAGGTCCTTATTTTAGTTAAAATAAAGACCTCCTCATTTGAAAATGACTGTAGTGCACTTATTGACCTTACAAGATTCACAACGTGGGCCCAGGCATCAAGTGTATTTAGCATAAGACAAAGATAAACAAACAGAATACTCACAAGAACGTAACAACCATAAAGTCTAATCACCTCACGTCAATCACATTAAGACCTAACTTTCTACAAGCACACGTATTCACAGAACAAGTAATTTCGATCCATCACAAGAGTTGAAGAAATGGAGTAATCAACGACAACCAAAACACTTACAAGGTCAAGTCACCAACTCCTAACACAGGTTGACAACACACATTGTCCTATTCAAATGTAAATGCAATGTCACTTAGTATAATGAACGTCAATCACACAAGCACACATGATCTATGCAGAAAGTTATGATATTTTGAACCCATGAGACTAAACATCTCCCTATGGTCTCAAAATATTCAAACCTAGATGCTCTGATACCAAGTTGTCACACCTTCGATTTTCAACATAAACAAATAATCCATTTCAATAAAAGATTCTCGCATAAGAAAAATAATACCCAAAAGAATACCCACCTGTTTAACTTTACAAACAAGTCCCCAGGTCTAAAAATATACAACATTGGCACTCCGGCCCCAAATAAGTTCAAGTACAAGTACAACCAATTACTAAGTTACAAAACAATTTAGTCAAAATGAATTTTTTATAATTAGTTACAAACTCATTTTGATCAAAAGGTTTTTTTTTTTTGGGTAAATTAACTTGAAATTAAAAGAGGTTAACCGAATGTACAACCTACAAGGGGCATGCCCCAGTAGGAAAATAAAAGGAAAAAAAAAAAAAAAAGTGAAAAAAAGTGCGATAAACCATGCACAACCCGCATGGAGAGTAAGGTAGATTAAAGTATTAACAAATTGCACTATGATTAAAGTAAATGACATGAAAGCTAACTACTGCCTAGCACAGCCCACTAGGCTAGGCTATAACATAAGGTAGTCGCGGTCGAAAACGACCATCTGATGAACCATCACTGAGGAAATGCAGTAACATAGCAACTCGGCTTTAAGAGAAGGCTAAACAACTACTACAGAGAAACTACTACAGAGAAACTAGGTACAGATAAAAGGCTCAATCCGGGGATGACAGCATCCGACAGGGGGGCCCAACCTTGCACACCACGCCCAACCAACCAATCTACTACTCCCTCGACCTAATTTTCAAGGCTCGCCAGAAGACAACCCGCCCTCAGCCAAATAACAATCACTATAGTCGCTAGAGAAGGGATTTGAAGACAAAGATTCTAATACTCCAATCTAACCTAGTGAGTCAAACGCAATACCCACCTTTAAGAGAACGGCTACTACAGAGGAATTAAGCACCAAGAAGAGGCTCAAACTGGAGATGTCTAAATCAAACAGGCTACCCCTTCAAGCACCCTGCACACCGCGCCCAATCCATCTAGACTACTACTCCCTCAACCTAATCCCCTAGGCTCGCTATAAACTAAAAGTGAGCCAGGACAAACCTCAAACCAAAGCTGTCCTTTCAATCAGAGGTCAGGCTAATCTAATCAATGATAGCCACGGAAGCTACCCCTTTCAATTGGCCCACACCACCAATTAGACAAAGGCAGCTCTGGAGGCTACCCCTTATAATCAGAGCCCAAACACCGAACTCGTCAAAGACAGCCACGAAGGCTACCCCTTTCAACCAGTGCTAGCCCTCAATCTAATCAAAGATAACCACGGTTACATTCATACTATGCTCAACCACCGGGCAATTGAAGCAAAGAAACTAGGAATTTAAAGATGCTCAACAAAGAGCTAAAATCCAAACGATTAACCCGATCTCAGTCCAACAGATGACTGCCCATCGAGGTTCTCATCAGAATCTAAATGTCCACAAGATTATACCTGTCAATAGGAACTATACAACCACCATTGCTCAAGTACATCCATCATCATCGGCGAGGCCCGATAGAGCAGAACCAGGCTCCGCTCCATTAGGCTCTGAACCTGGGAATGATGACTGCTCTGAACCGGATCTGTAGAGTAAATGGACCCCCCACCAGTAGCAATGGGTAATCGATTGCAGTTTGGTGAAGACAGCCGTGGACAATCAGATTATGCCCCACGGCCGTGTCACCGAGAATGGGGAGATCTTGACGAGCTTTGGCCGTGACCCGTACTTCCCCCTTGTACATGGGTTTTGAACAGTACCCATTTCCGGCGAGTAACTACCCTCCGATGATTTCTTTTACTGTAATAGGACCACGAGCTAGGACTCGGGGTCATCTCTTTATCCCGTTGTGAAGTCGGTCCACGGGGTGGACTGAAACAATGGAATTTATTCTGATTTACCAGAGCTGGGACTGAACCCAGCCAGAAACCCTCAAAGACAGCCCCAATACGGCTGCAATTAGAGTATGGATCGGTGGGGGTAGGAAACCCCGGAACCCACGGCCCATACCAGAACCCACAGCTCCAATGCCGTCCATCGCTGTGTAGACTTAGGAGCTACCTGCAATGGTCGGGACCTGATCTTGGATGAACCGAGCCAGAGAAACGGGGCGTGGATTGGTGAGTTTTGGAATGTAGAAATGTCCTCTTGTAGTAGTGGATCCAAATCGTCCACCAAACAGAAATAGTAGTTGGTTTCAGAAATTTGATTTTGTAATGGTTCCGACTTTGGATACGATCCTCAGAGAATCGGATCAATGGAGGAATACGTGGATTGAACGGAGATAACCCCTTTCTCTCTCTAGAAATTCTAGAGAGAAGGTAGAGCCCCCTGGGGTTGCCATTAGTCATTGTTGTGTAACTCAATGAAATTAGCTTCCAAAAATTTTCCGCATCCAAGCACATGAATGCGTGCAAACTATTGTCCAGCATTTGAACCTGAAAAAAAGATAGGTTGAGCTATATTAATCCAGTAGGAAAATCTTTACCAATTCTATATGCAAATATGAAGAAAGATGCAATAGAAGAAAGACAAGAGAATATAGGCAATCAATGGGTAGTAATCAACTCATAAGTATGGCAACATTCACTATAAGCGGTCTAAAATATGCCGAATATCACAACTAGCCACATGACTCTCAAAACTCAAGCAACTCTATCAGATCGACACTACTCGGTATCCTGAATCTCCGCTATTTGTATTTCCACCTCTTGCATTATAGTAAACCCTAACAACCTGGATCACCGTATTACCACCCCTTGCATTACAACACTTCCTATCCCCACTTCCAACTCGTATAATTACTTCTTTACTTAATATGCAAACTAAGACCTTCTAATGATCACAATCATACGTGTAATGTCATACGATAGAGGGAGAGAGAGAGAGAGGGAATCAACTAGAGAGAGAGATGGTGGGAGATGAAATGATCCCATGCACACACACCCACCTATATATATCCCTATATCTTTATATCATACTCACACTCCCTCAAGTTTCCATTCTATCAATTGAATCCTCAATCTAATTATCCACCAAATAAACCATATTCTCCTAATTAGCCATTTAATAAACATTTCAAGAATTAAAATTATCCGAGTCTCTACAAATTATCTTAGTGTTCCCTTATCTTGAATGGAAGTTGAAATCAGGAAGCTGAGACTTTTCTTTGAGAATACATGTTAACTGTTAAGACTTCCATCATAATGACAAAGAGGTGGGGTGAAAGTGGATCTCCTTGTCTCAGGCCCTTCTTGCCAAGGATAAAACTTGTGACTTCCCCATTAATGCTAAGGGAATAATTTGTTATGGGGACACATGCTAGAAGCCATTGAATCATCTGGGGATGGAAGTTCATTGAGCATAAAACATCCCAAAGAAACTCCCACCTAACATTATCATAGGCTTTCATAATATCTACTTTCATAGCACATCTGAGGAAGGGGGAATTTTTATGATAACCCCTCGTCAGCTCCTGAGTAAGGAATATGTTGTTTACAATTCGTCTCCCCTTAATAAAACTAGATTACACAGGGTCAATGAGATGGGAGGGGGGCTACTTGTAGCCTCTTTGCTAGGATTTTTGCTATGCACTCGTAAATGGAACAACAAGAAATGGGCCTATAGTCACCAACCTTGGAAGGATTAGGGACTTTAGGGACTAGTGCAATCGGTGTGGAATTTGCTTTCCTTAGAAGCTGACAAGACCTAAAAAAAGGTCTTAACAACACCAATAACCTTATGCCCCACAATAGGCCAAGCATTTTGGGAAAAACAAGAATTATAACCCTAGTCAGACTTTGTTCAGGTGAGAGCTTTTTGTTAATTAGCTACTAGATTCTAGAAAACCCTAGGTGAGGTGAAATGTGAGGAGTTCCAAGCAAACTTAACATATGAGTTGACAAATGTGGCTTTGATCAACCCAATGTCCTAGGTAACAGTACCATCCTCCAACACTAGACTAGTGAGTTTGTTTCTATTTCTAAGATTATTGACAGATTTAAAGAAAAAGGATGTACACTGGTCACCCAACTGCAGCATTGAATCCTTGATTTCTACTTAGCAAAACTCTTCTCAGCCCTAGGGGTGTTAAACGTGCCTGTCGTGCCGTGTCGTGCCATTTTTTTCCGTGCCAACCGTGCTTCATGTTGTGTCGTACCGTGCCCGTTTACTTCATCGTGCCGTGGTGGGCCATTTTGCTTTGTCGAGCCATGCCTTTATAAAATCGTGTCGTGTCGTTCTGTGCCTTTTTTGTCAGGTTGTGCCGTGCCTTTTTTTGTCAGGTTGTGTCGTGCCGTGCCTTTTTTTATCGGGTCATGTCATGCCGTGCCATTCCTTTTTTGTCGGTTCGTGCCGTGTCGGCCCTCAATCGTGCTGTCGTGCTGTGCCATGTTGTGCCATCAATTTTCGTATACACATCACCAACCAACAACTGATTTTCGTCTAAAAATAAATCTTCCCAAAAAACACACATTCAGGTGTCCGGTGCGGTGCCTCTAATGTTCTTAAGTTTGTATATTGTAGTATTCAATATTTCAATCTTAATGAGTAATGATTATCCAGTGCCCTACGTGCAAGGTGCATCCCCCTAGAAAACACATGCTCTCACAAATGTATTCTCATCAAGGCACGCCAATATTGCAGTCAACGACAAGTGAATATATCACCAATTTCAATTTTCGGTTGCCTCCCAGTCCAAGAACATGTTTCTTATAGATTTGAAAGGTAGCTGCAGACTCATTTTTTCGAATATTCGATCTAAACCGTTACGATTTAAGATCTTATCAAATTTATCATTCTCCCCAAAATAGGTGATAATCGGATGTCGGAAACCACGTGATCAGAACACATTCAATGCTTCCAAAGACGTTGAAGTCCTATAATGCACCACTTTAGGGCCGCTCGAGTTGTTTTTTAAAAATCGGAACCGTCTACCTTTTATGTGGGGCTATTTATATCATTCGTGCAAAAAATGAAGTAAATTGGTTATCGTTATATACTCGATCGCACATAACAAAAAATTCTCCATTAATAAATCTACATCCCGATAAAAGGGCTTCAAAAACCCGATAGACCCGAAAATGTGCGAGAGTGATTAAAACACCAAGAACAACAAAATGAACGGTATGGATCGTCATACTTGTGTTGCAATCGTATGGCTAGCGTACAAGAGGCCTGTTTTTATAAAATAGAATTATATAATATATATTACTTGTTCTAATTATAAACACAAATAGATTGTTGGCCTTGGTGATTTGAGATGTGTGTTAAGTCCCCAAGGACTTGAGTTCGAACCCCATAGAGATTATTTTTTTAAAACCAATTTTTTTTTAAAATTAGTTTTTTCTTATTTATTTTCTATATATATATATATATAAATCTTTATTAGATAATACGCAAAATATATCCAAAAATGTGTAGTAATTGGTATATTATCATGTTTGAATTTTGATTCAAAATTTCTTAATCATATAAAATATTTTAAAAGCTTATTTTACTTAAATAAAAGGAAAAGATTAATAAATTATTGAATTATCAAAAAATACACATAAATGAAGTAAACTATAATTTGAAATCCCTTGTTTATTTAATAACATATTTTTTTTGGTTTTTCCATGCCTCGTGTCATGTCCATGTCGTGCCGTGCCTGGTTAGGACCGTGTCGTGTTGTGTCGTGACTTGTGCCGTTCTCGTCTAAGACCATGTCGTACCTTCCCGTGCCAAGCCAACTTCCGTGCCGTACCCGTGTCATTCCCCCTCACTTTCGTGCCCGTACCGTGCCGTGTGCCGGTGTCGTGTCGTGTCGTGCCATGTCTGGCTAGAACCGTGTTCTGACTCGTGCCCCATCCCACTTCCGTGCCGTGCTCATCTAAGATCGTGTCGTGCCGTGCCGTGCTAGGCCAACTTCCGTGCCGTGCCCGTGTCGTTCCCACTCACTTCCGTGCCCGTGCCGTGCTACGTGCCCACTAAGACCGTGCCGTTCTTATGCCAAGCCAGGATTAATCCGTGCCCGTGCCGTGCCGTGTTGTGCCGCCTTCAAACGTGCCGTGCCCGTGCCGACCCGGCCCATTTTACACCTCTACTCAGCCCTAGTCAAGGAAAGATACTACTTATAGACCACCCCCTCTCTCTCTCTCTTAATAGACTGGGGATTGATTGGATGGATTAATTCCTAACTCTCTTTGGAGAGTTTCCAACTGATACTTAGTGCTCTCCACTCTCTTAGAAATCTCACTATATTCCAGAGTGTTTAAATTTTTTGAATTCCTGTTGAAGAAGTTTAAGCTTCTCACAAACACAAAACATAGGGTTGCCCCTAATAATCTCTATCCAAACTCTTTGGACAATGGGGAGAAAAGAAGGATGGTCCGCTAAGAAGTTGAAGAATTAAAAGGCTTAAAATCTGGTTTAGGATTAGCGTAAAGGAAAACCACTACAAGAGAATGGTTAGAAATCCCTGGAGTGGGGAAATGAGCACTAGAACAACTAAAAGATTGGATCCAGGTTTCATTTACAAGCACCCTATCAATTTTGGTGGACACAAAATGGGCAGGGTCTTGTTTATTTACCCACGTGAAATAGCAACTTGAAAATCTGGGGTCATCAAGTTCTGTCTTATGGCCTGAAATTATGTAACAACATATCTGCAAAGAAAATATTTTCAAAGATGGAATACATTTTTTTTGGGTAAAAATTTCAAAGAATACTTATACAATGGGAGATTCTCTAAACAACGATCGGTAATATTACAGTCCACCATAGATTGTTACTTAGTATATTAATAATAAAATAATAAGGAATAATAGAAAGAAAATAAGAAAATGAGGGGAAAAAAGAAGGAGAAGAAGAATGGATGCTTGTTACCGAAAATTCTAAGAAAAACCAAATATAGAAACGAAGTGGCTAAGAGGGATAAACATTGTTTATATAAACAACTTCTTTAGAATAAGAGATAAGAGAGGGTGTTAGGCGGAAAAAAGCCAATACAACTGGCAAAATTTTATTGGTTTGACCTTCTTTAGGTGCCAACTGTTTTATGCAATAGCCGCCCTTAGAAATTGAAAAATGATTTTTGCACTCTTTTTTAATTATCCACCTTTTTTAAATTTTTATTCACATAAATTTACAATATTATCATTAAATATGTGAAAAAATGTATTCAATACAGGGCAAGATAGTAAATCAAGTAGATAAAGACAAAAAAAAAGAGGAGTAAATTGTAAAAAGAAGAGTGTGAATCAATTTCCTAGAAATTTTATTTTAATGTCAAAGAAAACCCCTTCGGGATTTTCGAAATCTTGCTATATCAATTAAATTTCTGTTTTTTAAAGTAGGAATAGAAAAATATAAACGAAATTTACAACTTCCAAGACCTAATATTTTTCTTTATCTCTATTTTTTAGACCTGATTAGTTGTTAATTTTACTAATATTTATATTTATCTGTTCAATTTCCAAAAACCTGCACTAAAGCAACATACAATATTTATTTTCATTTATTAATTTCATTAGTAAAGACAATCTATCCTAAATTCATTCGGAATACTTTTTTAGTCAATCTCTCCTCAAACAGTATTTTTTAAAATTTGGCTTCTCTAATATAGTTAAAAGTTACCCAACATTAGTAAAGACAATCTATCCTAAATTCATTCAGAATACTTTTTTAGTCAATCTCTCCTCAAACAGTATTTTTTAAAATTTGGCTTCTCTAAAATAGTTAAAAGTTACCCAACAAGGGAAAAAATGGCAAACATTTAGCTCCTTTTAGAATCCGAAAAGCCTTAAACCCCAAGTAAATTGTCCCAAAACAACTTCAGCTTTCCTAGGGCATCCACTACTCTATTTTTTTTTTGGGTAAGTCATCCACTACTCTTATTGGTACTCTCTTAATATTTTTACCTACGTTTCTGTTTCAATTCATTTTGCTTATGCGATCAAGTGGTTCATAGCCCTTGAATGAAACTTCAACTCAGAGTTGTAAATAATTTAGTTTTTAAATACTACTCCATTTCAGATGAAAACCTTTGATTTCGTTCTCATATTGTGAAATAGTAGTAACATGCAAATACACGAGACGATTGAAATAATTTAAAGATCTATTAACTGTCAATGATTAATGTCAAAAAATGAAGAGTTGGTTTTCAGTTTCAAACGCCAAATAAAAAATTGTTTTCGTTTGTTTCGACTTCAATTATTTACATGTAAAATATTTTACATATTTTTGGTTGTTTGGTTATACAAAACATTTAAAAAAAAAAAAGCAGTTTACATGTCAAGAATTTGACGTACCATAGTTGGCAGAAAATAACTTACCACGAAACTGACTGTCGTAAGTCATTTTACATGTTGCCATAAATCATTCATTAATCCTAATCTTCTTGTTTTGTGTATTAACTTTTTCAATCACGGCCATAATAAGATTTTGTAACTTCTTTAGTTTTGAACACAAACTTTGATTGATTCTATTGTTTTACAAGAAAGTGGAAAAACTATTTTTCCCACTACAAAAACTATCTTTTTGGAAAATTTATTTTTTATAACAATATTTTATTTCGTAAGACATTTTACATTGAAACGAAAGGAGCCTTAATCAAAACCACTTGTTTGTGAGCTTCCTTTTTCCCCTTCGGAACGTGAGCTGTTTTGGAATAGCCCAACAACGGAACAGAGCTTTGATATGCTCTTCACCTTCCGCGCTTTCTTAAAAGAAAATTTGTTGCCGGTACTAATTTTGATTCCAATTATTTACCAACCAAATTTAAATGCAATTCATAACCGAAAAATCATAATCAAAATTACATACACGCCAGTAATTATTTCATGCCCTTTAGACATCATGCGACAGTGCCTCAAACTTTTATCTATTACATATTTGTGTGAATTTTATATATTTTGTAATGAAAATCACACAAATGTGTGGTAGATAAAGAATTTAAAGCTCCAAATGATGGTGCCCATGGTGCATTAAATAATTTTCTTATACACGGAAATGCTAGGTACAAAGAAAATTTACCCCGAAAGTACCCTGAAAGCAGCAATCAATGGTTGAGATTCACTTTAATGATTATGTTACAAAGTGAATATCAACCATTGATTGCTATTTTCAGGGTACTTTCGGGGTATATTTTCTTTGTACCTAGCATTTCTGTACACCTATTCATATACTCACCTTTCACCATTTCCTCTGCTCTCTTCCTACTCTCTCTCTCTCTCTCTCTCTCTCTCTGTACACACACACTCTCTCTCTCTACAATGGCATCTCTCTTCCGAGACAGATCATTACTCAGCCAATCCAAGCGAGACATGACCGGCACCACCAGCTCCCGCTTCGCCACCGCCACCGCCACCATAATTACCTCCTCCCCTCTCCCCTCCCCATTCGGCGACCTTACACCCACGCTCTCCGCCTCCGACCTCCGGGAAACCGCCTACGAGATTTTCGTCGCCGCCTGCCGCACTTCCTCCGGCAAGCCCCTCACCTTCGTTCCCAGCTCCTCGTCCGCCGGAGGAGAAAGATCAAATTCTCCGTCGCCATCGCTGTCGTCGCTTTCGAGCTCCCCGTCGATGCAGCAGAGATCTCTCACCTCGACGGCGGCCAGCAAGATGAAGAAGGCCCTGGGGCTCCGATCCAGCGGCTCGGGATCTCTGAAGAGGAGTAGCGAGGGGAGCCCGACCACGTCGGTCGGGTCGGGAGGAGGAGGGGGGAGAGGGAATAAGAGGGCGCCGGTGACTGTGGGTGAGCTGATGAGGGTTCAAATGAGGGTTTCTGAGACTGTGGATTCCAGGATTCGGAGGGCTCTACTCAGGATTGCTGCTGGCCAGGTGATCTATTATTAGCGAAGTCACATAATTAATGCGTCTGCGCCGAAAGCGTCTTTTTAAAAATATCCCAAAGTACATCAACGAGAGCGATGATTGAGAGTCGGAGCGGATGGCGCTACTGAAGGATTGATCTATACGCACCCAAATTGTTTAATTTGGGGTTTTGATGCGTGAGCAATGTCTTTTAAAAATATCCGAAGTACAACAATGTGAGCGCTGATTGAGAGTGGGGAGCAGAGGGAGCTACTGAAGGATTGATTGTGTGACTAAGATCTGTACACGCACACAAAAGCACTAAACTCTTTAATTTGGGGTTTTGATGGTGATGTGCTGCAGGAACGGATCCAGATTCCTGTCTGATTAGGAGTGAGAATTCCTACAGTTTTGGGGTGTTTGGCGCTATAAATTTGGGGGTTAAACCTTTAATTAGGGGATTATAGTACACATTCTCAGTATAAAGATTGGGCTTTTGAAAATTTTGGGGGTGTGGTTGCCACCATATTGGGG
>BPLS01000186.1:3059310-3092591 GCA_019656275.1 Rhododendron kiyosumense
GGGTGTGGGTGTGGGTGCATTGTGTTTGGGTCAGTTTTCTGTCAACCTTAACCTGACCCATTGAGGATTCCCACCGGGCAGTTGATCTATGTATATGTAGGGCGATGAAAACAAATTGGTGCTTAGAACAGTACTAGATTGCAACGGCTACTCGTGCTTCTCCACCAGAACCCTAATTCGTCGTTGGAACCCTAATCTGCAAAACAAACAAGGGGTGAGCGCACCTTTGCCTCTCGTGGCAAAGGCCCTCCGACGCCTAAGTTAGTATCACATACTAGCAAAAAACTTTAATTATAGGAAAACGATATGAATGCAAAGTATTGCGTATTGTGTACATTTTACCTCTAGGTTTACTTCGTATTTATAGATTCATAGATGCTTGGTGCCCAAGCATCCCTATTGCCCTAGGATTCCTATCTCGTACAGGAACCCAGGATATTTTGGATTCTCGTTCCCTTGTCATTTCATTACCTTAGTCTTTTCAGGATTCTTTTCATAACTGGCCGAACATCCCATTTTCGTTGGGTGTCTTTCCCGGATCCTACATTCTCGGAATCTCATTCCTTAACGGAATACCACTGTTTCTGGACCTTTCCAGAGTGTTCCTTGCACTTGAGGTGACTTTCCCCATATTTCTCCTCCTGTTCGGCCTTCTCATTGCCAAACAGGCTACCTGGACCAGTGACTTCACA
The DNA here is from genome assembly GCA_019656275.1 of Rhododendron kiyosumense. Classification (NCBI taxonomy): domain Eukaryota; kingdom Viridiplantae; phylum Streptophyta; class Magnoliopsida; order Ericales; family Ericaceae; genus Rhododendron; species Rhododendron kiyosumense. The sequence goes on from BPLS01000186.1 coordinate 3,060,003, forward strand.
TGTCACTCGTTTTTTATCTAACCCTTGGATCAATAACTTCTCATGTTCACTGGTCCAAGGCCCTGCATAGACTTCCTGGAGCTGACCACGGTCTTACACGGCGACTATCCCTATCGTATCTATACCATGGTCCCACGTACCACGTGTTCGGGCCCTATTCGGCCCCTTTATTGCTGAGCAGTCCGTCTGGTCCAATGACTTCACATGTCACTGGTCCTTTTCAACTACTTGGACCAACGACTTCTCATATCACTATACCTGTATCGCCGATCACCGTTTTGTAGGGCAGTTTTATCTTATCTTGCTTACTCCGTGGTCCCACGTAACACTTTCTCGAGCCCTAATTGGGCTTGTTCAAGAATACCTCCCTACAATATGCATTTTGGAAAATGTTCTTTGATTTTTGTGGTAATTGGGTGATTGAAAGGATCCGGATTCCGTCTGATTAGGAGTGAGAATTCCTACAATTTTGGGGTGTTTATCTCTATGAATTTGGGGTTTAAACCTTTTTAATTAGGCGATTATATTGTGCATTCTTAGTTTAAGAGGAGGGGTTTTGAAAATATTGGGGGTGTGGTTGCTCCCATAGAATAGAAGTGCATCGTGTTTGTGTGATGTCATCTCAAGTTTGTGTCAGGATTATTTCAACCTTAACCCAACGTCGTTGAGGATTGCGACTGGGCAAGTGATTATATTTATATTTATACACACACAAATCACTAGTTTTAATGTGGGCTTCTGATGGTGATTCGGTGCTGGAAGTGTGGAACGGATCCTGATTCCACCATTGGACGCGAGAGTTCCTATAATTGTGTGTTTATAACCTTTATAATTTGGAGGTCTAAACCTTTTTATTAGGTGATTAGTTTGAAATGCTCAGTATAATGTGAGTTTTTTTGAAAGTTTTGGGGGTGTGGTCACTTGCTATGCGCCCCCTTGGATCCATCACTGAATTGTGGTGTTTGAGTTAATTATGTAGTAATATGACGAATTTTAGTGCTGTTTTGGTTTCATTTGGATTTAAGAACAGATGTTGATCAAAACTGATCTTGGTCATAGTTGATGTGTTTGAGGAGTTAATTTTTTTATTTTCTTGTGGGTCTTTGGTTATAGGAATTATTAGTTAGATTGTTTTTAAGAGTTTTCTGAAATGGTGTGAGTTATGAATTTTTCAGATGCAGAAGTATATGTAAAATTTTCGTGTATGAACTTGAAGATTTGTTGCCAATGCATCTTTTTAATAATTTTCTTACCCAAATCAGCTTAGGAGGGCCTAAACATTTCTGATCATTTTTGCTCATTATGTTCAGTTCTTTGAGTCATCAATTGAGCATAACTGAAACAAATGAAATAAAGCGTTAAATTCCCAGCTTTTAGTGTATCAATTTCTTGGAATACAACCAAATTTCGAGATGTAAGTGTGGTCTTTACAGAATTTTAATAATTTCTTCTGCAGTGCATGTCTAGATCTGTGTTTGGGATTTTCTTAACTCGAATATTTGTCTAATAAATCCAGTGTAATAGGTCTTATATATCCAGCAGTAGTTTTGCTTCCTTCCAGTTCTCTGTCAGTGTAATGTGATTACAGTATTGGGCATTTGTGTTCCTTGGCACATGTAAAGTATTGTGCACTGGTGATTTGTGGAAATTGAGATTGTCAGTTGTTTTTTCCTTAGTAGCACGAAGCGGGAGTGGGGGCGGGAGGGGGTGCGGGGGAGCGGAGGCACCTAGAAGCTCCTAAGGTTGGGAGCGCCTAAGAAGCGTATATAGATTTCATATAAATACGTATATAAAGTATCTTTAAATACTTAACCATTGAAGGAAAAATGATTACTTATGAGAATTTTCACGATCTTAAAGGGTACTAATAGGAAGTTAGATATTTTCAATTTGCAAAACTTCTTGAGTGAAAAGATTTTCATATCTTTATTTCCACAATGGCATAACTCCCTTAAGAATAAGAGAATAGTTGCCTTAACCACCCAATAAGCTCCCATATTAGTTGGGAGCGAGCTCCCGTCTTTAGGGGAGTGAGCTCCCATCTTGGGAGCGCTGATTTGAGCTTCCGTCTGGGGAGTGCACCCATTTTAGAAGAATCTTGCTACTAAGGTTTTTTCTTTAATAAGCATGCTGATCTCTTTCTGGCTTGCTATGAAAAAGCAAGTGAAATTCTGATCATCACTTATGTAAATAGCATATTTCAGAATTTGAAGCTAAATCTTAGAGGAGGCTCATGCAAAATTTTATACTTGAGGAATCCCTCTCTCCGCGGATTGTGTTTTACAGGGCCTTGAGCTTCTTTTTCCTTTTTTGTTGTTGTTGTTGTGTTGTAGGTTGGAAGGAGAATTGAGTCAATGGTTCTTCCACTTGAGCTACTACAGCAGTTCAAATCATCAGATTTTACTGATCAAGAAGAATATGAAGCATGGCAGAAGAGAAACCTGAAAATTCTTGAGGCTGGGCTCCTATTACATCCTCACGTGATGCTAGAAAAGTCCAATACCACCATGCAACGGCTTTGGCAAATCATTCATGGGGCCTTGGATAGGCCCCTAGAAACAGGGAGGAACAACGAGTCGATGCAAATCCTTCGCAATGCTGTAATGTCCCTTGCTTCCAGATCATCTGATGGATCTCTTGCGGAGTCATGCCATTGGGCAGATGGGTCCCCACTGAATCTCCGACTCTATGAAATTCTTCTAGAGGCCTTATTTGACAATAACGATGAAACTTCCATCATAGAAGAAGTTGATGAGCTTATGGAACTCATAAAGAAAACTTGGGCAGTACTTGGAATAAATCAGATGCTCCATAACCTTTGCTTTACATGGGTTCTATTCAAACGTTTTGTTGCAACTGGTCAAGTAGAAAATGACCTATTGTATGCTGCTGATAGTCAACTAGCTGAAGTTGCAAAAGATGCAAAGACATCAAAAGATCCAGCATTCGCTAAGATCTTGAATTCTACATTGAGTTCAATATTAAGTTGGGCAGAGAAAAGGCTCCTTGCATATCATGACACTTTCGACGCGGGGAATATTGATACAATGCAGAGCATCGTCTCTCTGGGGGTTTCAGCAGCAAAAATCTTGGTCGAAGATATATCTAATGAATATCGAAGGAAGAGGAAGGGTGAAGTTGATGTGGCTCGCAACAGGATGGACACTTATATCAGGTCATCGATTCGTACTGCTTTTGCCCAGGCAAGTTCTTACTATCTGCTTTAGCATGTTGTTGAGGGGTGAGCCACCATGGTTGTGTACCTGCTACAGCCTACACATCTAGTATGGCAGAAAATGTAGGCATTGCTCCGCTCAGTACATTGGAACTTGAAGTCTGATATACGATGTAAAGCGTTGGATTGCAGTAAAAAATGGAATCCAAGACATGGGTTGCATCTATAATGTTCTTGATTATTTTTGATAAATTTGATTTTCACTATGCTTATAGAACGCTTATAGCTTGAGATAATGCTTAAGAACTTGCTTTTCTCTCCCTGGGCACTGGCACATGATAACGAACTCAATTCTGGGGAACATGATACTTTAACGATTCAAAGATTTAACAAAATACAAGCTTAAGATATTTCTCCCTTTCCTTGGGTACATGATAACTAACTCAATGTTAGTCAGAATTCATGAAAGTCAGTCACAAGTGTGGAAGCCTGACCAAGGCCGACTAGCAGGGTACTGGATAAACAAACGACTGAACTAGACCTATCAAACTCAACCGGCCTTTCCACAAGTGTCTCCTCTGCCTTTCCATACCCAAATAACCTAAGGAAACTGGGACTGAACTTACTATTTTAGAAGGTTTAGAACCCTACTTGCTTGGTATATCTATAGATAGTCTTTATTACAATACGTTAGTAACATGATTCCATGAATGAGTCGAAACTTTTTGACTGTCTAAGTCCACCCCATATCTAATCATTTGATCTAAGTCAAGTCCGCCTGATGCACCTACCATGAGGCTAGATCTGGTCTTAGCTTAAGTCAAAGCTCAACTTTTTAATTGTTTGCCACAATAAGGTGGAACTTTTGCTTGCCATATCTTGTTACTGACAAACTTGGTTATTGTCTTCTGCTAAGATGGAATCCTAAGAGCACTCTCTTTAATGTTACTGCAGTTTCCATTTGAATGTTAATTGATTTTGCATCTATCATTATGCTTTAGTTGATTTAATCTGGTTTATATCCCTAAAACCAGTTACAATCCTCCTCAAATTTCTGCATAGGAAAAATTAGTATTCATCCTTTTGTTCTCTAATTTTTGTGGGTGCCTAGGGATATAATATGGTTGGTGTTGCCAAAGGAGCATATCAATGTGAGAAAGGGCATGTAGGATGTGGTTGTGACTATGATTAGAGCATCTACTGGAGACAAGTGAATTTCCAACACTAGGATTATGGTAAAGATTATTCACAAATGAGTTGACTATGCCTATTGGTGGTGATTTTCTATTGTGGAGGTTATTCACCAATCACCATAGATATTGTTGGAGAAGGTGAAGCTAGAAGAGAACTATTGCTAAATTAAATTTTGGGGAGTGTTTGAGAGAAAAAAGTTTAGAATACGTAGAGTAATCTGGAGTGGAAATTTAGTAACCATGGAGTTAGAAATAGTGACGAAGCGAAGATTGAAATTGAGTCATACAGACCTTGTCAAAAGAAAGAAAAGAAAAGAAAAAGAAATTGAGTCATACAGAGTTGATTATCAACGAGGATGTTGAGATTTAGGATGATGTAACCCATATTTTAAGTAAGTTGGCTCAAAGGTTGGGGTATTCACAGCCTGATGCAACCATGGGGATGATGAGCAAGGATTGAAGCCCCGTAACCTACAAGGTTTAAAAGTGAATTTGGAGGAACAAATAAAAGGTCAAATGATGTTGTAGGGTCGGGCAAGCAAGGAAAAATATGTAGATAAATGAGTGCAACTGGGGAAAGTTAAGATAAATGTGGTTAAATCAGTTGAGGATTTTGATCACTTCCCGTGAAGACCAGTAAATGCAATGGTAAGATAGAGTGGTGGAATTATTCTTGATGGAAATGCTAGAGAAGTGTGAGGATATAAACTGTCAAGGGATGGTGTGGTAAAATAGCTTTGTGCACATAAAATATATTTTTATTAGACAACCTTTGATAGAGTAGTGCAGCCAAAAAGATAAGTTGCCACTCCTATCAGTTGATACCATAGTTGTTAAGGGAGAGAGGCGCATCGGGGCACAAAGATCTGTTGGGGCCTAGACAAGAGGCGCAAGGCGAGGTGAGCGCCTTATGAAGCGAGGCGCACCTCGGCTGAAAAATAGCATACACCAATACTATATAGCCTAATACAGAGAAAAAGTGTACTGTTTCTGTAAACATTAAAAAAAAGCTTTTTCGTTTTTATATGCAGTATAATTAATGATTATATATACACTCAAACAGACACACACATATATTTGTGAAAACATTGGGAAAAAGACTTTTTCGTTTTCATATACAGTATAGTATATTTCAACTATACACGCGAAGAAAGGAGAGGAGAAAGACCAGTTGATGATCGGGACGATACCTGTGCTATTTTCGTTTCTGGTGATCGAGAGAGGAGAGATTTACAATCGACTGAAGTCATGGTAGTTGGTATGTATAACCTACTTTGTACCTTTGATCCTATGGCTGTGATTAAAACTGAAAGAGGCATGCCTTTTGTCACCTTTCTCTCCTAGGCGTGCCTTCTCAGTCAAGGTGCTAACCCTGCGCCATGATGCGCCTCGCCCCTAGGCGCGCCTTTGACAACTATGGTTGAGACACAAGGCTTGGTTTTGTTTGTTTGTTTGGTTTTCTCTGAAATTGGTTGGGACACAAGGCTTGTTCCATCTTCCATTCTAGTTTCACAAGCCATTTATTATGACTAAACCTCTTATATCTTTGTTGAAGTTGACCACCAAATCCTTCATTTAAAATCTGCTTCTACTCAAAGGAGCCTTCAAGTTGGTGAGCATATATGTTATATATCACAATGATCTGCAATACAGGAATGTGTTTACAAATGAAATTAAATCACTTGATTTCCCTGTCTTTTCATGTTGTCTGTAAGTCATTTTTCAGGCTGCTTGGCCCAACTTGACAAAAAAATATTGGTAGAATGAGATTTCTTTCTGTCAGCATAGCCAAATTTGCATCCCTCGGCTGCAGCTTGCCATTGTAGACCCACTACTTGGTTTATTTTGAAAGTATTGTATGTAGAGTATATGTAAAGAGAAGCCAAATTTCTTTGGGGCTTTGACAAATGAAAATAATGCTTTCATAAGTTATATTATGTCTTAATATTTGCTCTTGTATGAATGCATAGATAAGTAAATATCAGATTTAACAGTTTCTAATTATTGTCCAAGCTGTGATTGAAGAGGAGTTTGATCTGTCAAGTTGCAGAGAATGGAGAAGGCAGATTCAAGCAGGAGATCATCAAGAAACCAGCCAAATCCTCTTCCTGTCCTTGCCATTCTTGCCAAGGATGTTGGTGACCTGGCAACTAATGAAAAACAGGTATTCAGTCCCATACTGAAGTTGTGGCATCCTTTTGCTGCAGGGGTGGCTGTTGCCACCCTTCATGCTTGCTACGGGAATGAGCTGAAACAATTTGTTTCGGGTATAACGGAGTTGACACCAGATGCTGTACAAGTGTTGAGAGCTGCAGACAAGTTAGAGAAAGATCTAGTTCAAATCGCAGTTGAAGATTCAGTAGATAGTGATGATGGAGGCAAGGCAATAATACGTGAGATGCCTCCTTTTGAGGCTGAAGCTGCAATAGCCAATCTGGTTAAAGTTTGGATCAAGACAAGAGTGGACAGACTGAAGGAGTGGGTTGACAGGAATCTCCAACAAGAGGTACTTGCATCTTACTACTATTTTCAGAAACTTGAACCAAGACCTGTTCTTTCACTTGCATTTCTTAGAGTTGATTGGCTCAGTTGTCAGTGAATAGAATGTTATGTCTTGATGTAGTTTACCTAAACCATTACAATGTAATGGAAGCAAGATTTTCAGTGCATGGCAAGTAAATTTTGTGTATCTGTCTGTAACTGATTGGGGTTCCAGTAGAATAATACTCTATTATTAACTGTTGGGATTCCAGAAACCCAACTTTTGGTTTTATCTCTGACCACCCCTTCCTCCACTTTTTTTCGTTTCCTCTGTTAAAAAACTTCAGCGGTCATGAATCTTTGCAAGTTTCATTTGAATAGCAGTTGCATTACTACATCATCTATTGCTTCCTTCTCTTTGTTCCAACTGAAAGATTCCAATGCTCAAACCCTCCAGCCCCTGACTCAAGAGTATATAAACATACTATCCTCCAGCAGGCTGTTCTCTTTTGTGGGGGCCCAGCAAAAGGGGTTTGTTTTGTGTGTGTTGTGCCCGTAGTGGTTATTAACGTGCGAAAATCCCCGGTGATATAGTTTTGTTTGCACCTAAATTTTGTTTTCATCGTCAGACTTCCACAACATTGCCTTGGTGCGGTGATTTTTCTAGGTATGGAATCCACAAGCAAATCAAGAAGGATATGCTCTGTCTGCTGTTGAAGTCTTGCGAATGGTAGATGAAACCTTGGATGCATACTTCCAGCTTCCGATACCAATGCATCCGGCATTGCTTCCTGACTTGATGGCTGGCCTTGACAGATGCCTTCAGTATTACATAACCAAGGCAAAATCTGGCTGCGGTAGATATTCCCAACGCTCAAAAGATGCAAATTGATTTACGCCCTCTCACTTCTACATTTACTCTCTTTTTTGTCTTCCTTCATGTGAATTTACGATATTGCTCTTTCTCAGTGTGAAAGGGTAATATTATAAATTCATGAATATTAAAGAAAGACGGTTCAGATATAAAAAGAGTGTTGTGAAACAATCTGCATCTGCTTTAACGTTTCAGTTAAGTGTATGTAATAACCATTGTCATTGATTTGACTTGCAGGATCGAGGAACACATTTGTTCCAACAATGCCTGCATTAACCAGATGTACAGTAGGAACCAAATTCCAGGGTGTTTGGAAGAAGAAAGAAAAGGCTGTGAACTCGCAGAGGAGGAATTCTCAGGTTGCAACAATGAATGGAGACAATTCCTTTGGTATCCCCCAGCTATGTGTTCGTATAAACACATTGCACCGAATACGTACAGACTTTGAATCCGTGGAGAAGAGAATAATCATCCATTTGAGGAACTCCGAATCCGCTCAAGTGGAAGACTTCTCAAATGGGTTGGGGAAAAAATTCGAGCTAGCACCAGCAGCCTGTTTGGAAGGCGTACAACAAATCTCTGAGGCTGTTGCTTACAAAATCATCTTCCACGATTTGAGTCATGTGCTTTGGGATGGATTGTATGTGGGTGAACCATCTTCTTCTAGAATTGAACCTTTCCTTTTAGCGCTTGAGCAGGTTTTGACAGTCGTATCCGACACGGTGCATGAAAGGGTTCGCACAAGGGTCATTGCTGATGTCATGAAAGCTTCCTTTGATGGGTTCTTGTTGGTTTTGCTTGCGGGGGGCCCGTCTCGCGCTTTTGCGCGGCAAGACTCACAAATAATAGAGGATGATTTCAAGTCACTTAAGGATCTATTTTGGGCCAATGGGGATGGACTCCCAACCGATTTGATTAACAAATTCTCAAATACAGCTAGGGAAGTGCTTCCGCTTTTCCGTACTGAGACAGAGAGCCTCATTGAGCGATTTAGGCGCTTGACTTTGGAAACTTATGGCTCTTCAGCCAAATCCAGACTCCCTCTGCCACCAACCTCAGGGCAGTGGAGTCCAACTGAGCCAAACACGCTACTTCGAGTCTTGTGTTATCGGAACGATGAAGCTGCTTCTAAGTTCCTCAAGAAGGCTTACAACTTGCCTAAGAAACTTTAATGAGCTTTGATATTACAACTTGCTAAATGCTGTCCTGGGAAGGGTCTTTCCAAGAATTGCTTTGGCTGATATGCTCCTAGTGCCTTGTTTGGATGTAAAAGCCAAAGGGAATGCAGGGTGGCATATTCTTGTACAGTGTATTCTGGGGTCTGTTGGGGTGTCATTTCCAGTCCAACCCGCAGTTCACAAAATGTTCTGATTTGGATGATTCCAAATGCTATCTACGGTAAAGTTTGGTGGAGATCACTATCTGTTATCGCTTTCATCGAGAATTAAATCGAGGTTGATTCTATTTGTATTTGTTTGTGTTGCATTATCATTTATTTATCTGGTCTTGCAAGGCTCTTGATTTTCTGTGTGTTCTTTACTCGTTTTTATTTTCTGGGCTTGTTATTCAGGGCGTTCCTTGCTATCAGATAGAGGTGTTTATATTACTTCAGTTATATTATTGTTAGCATGTATTATTGGTAGGCTTTTGTTCATTGAATTGAGCTCTTTTTGTGTGAATTTCTTAGCTGATGATATTAATGGTTACTTTTTCGTTCATTTCCACTATTTTCATCTTTATTATGTATTTACTTTAGTACTTTAATATGTTCCAGATGCAACTTTCGCGTGAACGGTGAAAAATCGTGTAAAAACATAGCTTATTTGTGGAGAATTGTACTTACATAAAATGTCGAAGGAACCAACTAGCACATTGTCCTTCTGGTAAGAGTCCAATTAGGTCTCATGACTTTGGTTTATTATTCTTCGGAAGTTGCTCCTCCCCAACACTAAAATTAAAAATGAAAAGCTTGAATATTACAGGGATTTACAAGATTCTCCGAGGTTTCGAACGAAAGTAGGACCTTCTTTTGATTTCCGAAATTATACCTCACTCCTGTTGCCAAAGGGTCAAAAGAACAATATAACGTCGTGTTGCATGTTATCAAAATCCAATTGGTTTTCCCTTTTTGCAAAAACTAGTAAAAGTACATGTGTGATGCACGTGATTATTTCTTGTCATACTATCTTATAATGAAATCTTCCGAACATACGGCTTTTTAGAGCAGGTTCATTCCGATACTCCGATACTCCGCAGAGTGAGGATAGGTACTCGGACAAGGCCACAATAAGAGTGGAAAAAATTGTCAAAAGTGAACTTTTTGAATATTAATCAAGTATATCAAAAATAGAGTTCATTTTTTAATATTAATCAAGTATATTAAAAATAGAGTTCATAATTTAGTTAAGTATGCTTAAAAAAAAGTCCTGACTATTAAACTCACAAAACATGGTTTTTTTTTTTTTTTTGTTTGTTTTTTTTGGAACCAGTCAATTTTATAAAGGGGACAAATCCAACACTCAAGGAGAAGGTCTTGAGAAACTCAGGACAAATACAACCAAAACAACCACCAAACAAAGTTCAACCTACCAAGCTATGAGACAAAGGACCAAAATTTAAACAGAATGAAAAACAGACTCTGGAAACCCCCAACTAGCACCAAATCTGGAATTGCTAGGTGACTTCACCATCCTCCTCCAAGAGCACGCACATGCCCCGATTTCTCCCATGATCAAAGCCACAACTGAGGAAGAATCATTGCCAACTTGATGAAAGATTCTGAAATTCTGCTCTCTCCAAAGATAGTAAATCGACGCAGGCAAACAAAGCTTGAACGTGGTAGCTTGAATCGATGTGGATCGACAACTCGAGACCCCCCACTGAATTTCAGAGGCCAAATCCTAGCCATGAAAGGACACCTCACACTTCTCCCTAACCTGCAGCCAGACCAAAGCAGAAAAGGGACATTCAAAGAACAAGTGGGAATGAGATTCCTGACCTCCATAACATAAGATACAACTTGAATCAGCCTGCACCCCCCAAGCATGTACCTATCCTTTGTTGACAGCCGACCCAAAAAAGCCACCCACTGAATAAATGACCAACGAGGAACCGAGTACTTACACCAAACCAAACAGGACCAGTCCACCTCAGGAGCACGCGACCTAAGTACAGCCCAGGCAGATTTAGCAGAAAATTTCCCAGTAGGGTTCAAAAGCTAAACAACAATATCCTCCCTATCAACATGAGGAACAAGATCATGGGTAGACCCAGCAACAATATCCCTAACCAGAGAACTTCTAGCACTAGGCCATCGCCAATCACCATTACAGATAATAGAGTCAACTTTTACATAAAGGGACCTACCAAAAGTAGCATTCGCTCTATCCCCAAAAAACTGATACAAGGGCCCAAAAGTATGCCAGTTATCAAACCATAAGACGGTATTAGAACCATTCCCCACATGCACTTTAATGAACTTCTGGCCAAGACTCCTAAGCCCAAAAATTTTCCTAACAGTCCAAGAGGAGTCACTGGGAAGCTTCATGGACCAGAAACAGCTATGTTTTATAACATAAGTATGCACCCACCTAACGCAGAGAATATCCTCCTTCTTGCACAAAGTCCACATATGCCTCAACATAGAGGCCTTATTCCATTCCCTGATTCTTTTAAAGTCCAAACCACTTTCTTTCTTGGGAACACACAAAGCAGACCAAGTCACTTTAGCACCACAAGACTTCAATTCCAAAACTTTCCACAAAAAAGCACTAAGCATGCTTTCAATTTCTTTTATAATCTTTTGGGGCAAGATAAAGATGGATGACCAATAAACTTGTATACTAAAAAGCACAGAAGCAATGAGCCGGGCTCTGCCTGGCTTAGCTCTAAGCTTAGGAGGCTTAAACCTATGCTTAAGGCCTTTCATAGGCAGCATTATGGTAATCTTAGTGGTAGAGTGGAGATAGCCAGGTCTAATCTTGTTAAAATTCAGAATTTATGTTTTCAATTCTCTCATGATGTTGCTTTGTGTGAGCTTGAGAAGGACCTTGTTCAACAATTCTTTTTTTTTTTTGGGTAAACCAGCTTGAAATAGAAAAAAAGGATAACCGAATGTACAGCCTATAAGGGGCATACCCCAGGAGGAAAAAATAAAAGAAGGAAAAGGAAAAAGGCATATCAAAGCCAAATGGCTACAAAGAGCTAAGGTAAATAAATAGACCAATCCATGGTTTGTAATCCATCTACAAGATGACAAACAAACCATGGCAAAAGGGTCGTGAACTACAAGGGAATGGTAATGTAAGTACCAATCCATGAACCGATCTAACACCCTCACGATGCAGCAATAAAATAGCTGTTGATAGCAATGGCGGTGGCTGCAGCAAGCTGCTGCCCCGAAATAGCAACAAAGAACATCTCCATAACTACTGGAATATCAGCAATTAACCAAGACTCGTGGAATCAATCGTAATACTGAAGTTTCCAATTTCCTTTGAGCACTTGATTTGAACTTGAACTCCACATGATCGATGGAATGGTGGAATGATCTTGGATATCAACCCCCATATTTCAGCTGTGTGCAGCTGTAGGTGACAACAATTCACTTCCTCGATCCTGGATTTGGTCTTCACAAAACAACCGAACAAATAGAGAGCTGTTGGATTGTACCCAACAGAACAAAAGCAGTAACCATTGGAAAAAGCAGATTATAGCCTTCGGATACACCATCCTGTGACAAAAAATAAAAGCTAAAAGCTATAGCAGAACACTAGCAGCTATACACCAAGCAGAGGACATCCCCCTCTGCGAAGGGAGATCCCAACAACAGCCCTTGTTGGTTAGGCTTGTACTACATATTGAAACTATCAAAATTCTATTGAATTTCCAGAGTTAGCATCTCCATAACATAGTTAGGAGCTGTCAAAGAATACAATCATTATAGTAGCAGTAGTAGACTGCTAACTCCGAAGAACACAGTCACAGTCACTGGACAGCTGCAGTGGACAGCCAAAATAGGCCAGGACTGCAGCAGGAAGACAAGCCAGTAGCACTAACAGAATTGTAAAAGCTCAGCACTTCACAATGCAGTAAACTGAACCCAAAAAGCAGAACCAGCAGCAACTGTAAAGTAAAATAGCGGCATGCAGAACAGAACAGAACATCAGACCCTAACTGCTATTCAGCGAACAGAACAAGGCCGAACAGTAGCGTACAGAACAAGATAGCGTATAGGTCAGAACAGTAGCAAAACAATAGCCTCTATCTGCTAATAACCGAACAGCAGCAGCAAGCGTAACACTAGAGCAGTGAGGTACACTACATCGACAGCTCAGAATTTGTAGCAACATCAAAACAACAAAACAATTAATTTGCCCAACGGGAGCAGCACTTAGACAGCTAAATCCAAGAATGGAAACAACTATTAACCACAAATACTCTGAGCACAGACCACAAGCATGAGTAGTAATTAGGAATGATCAAGAATGATGACCTAGCACTATGTTCTCACCTTCTACTCCCTTGATAAGCTCACAGCTCCCACTCTTATTTTTTATGTGCTAGGACAAGGATCTACAAACTCCCTCCCTAGATCTCACCATATGCCCCCACTACATATTACCTCCTCTCTCAAAGAAATGATGGGGCACTAGCACACACCTCACTGGGTACACAATATAAAGGGGCACACAGCATCCTCAAAAGAACTACCAAAGAGTAAGATATATACCTGATAAATAGGAGTACTAGAAGTTAGCCCTCCCTATGGACCTTCTTGCCTACCTTGTTGGACAACCCACCTTGCGTTGGCTTTGCAATGGTAGCTCCTTGTTAGAGGAGGTGTTCCAAGTTGATCCTTTGACTTCACAATTTGCTGAATCCAACTTGCACAATTTTCTTGAGCCCTCAACGACTCTTTAGGACTTGGCCGTCACCTGCAAGAATACCAAAACTATGCACATCTGCTCAATTGAATCACATTGCCAATTAGAAACAACAACTAGCAAAGTCATTTAGGTCGCAATATTGTTCCATTCATTTACAATTAACTCTGCTTGTGAATGAGGGAGATTAGAAAGTGACAAAAGCCTTCCTCGTAGCATGTTACAAATTTTTTGAACAACTATCTCCCAAGTACAGGATTGGTTTTGGAATTTCCTCAGGTTTCTCTCAATCCAAATGTGATAGACAGTTATTGTAAATCTCAATCTAGCGATTACACTTTTGAGAGTTTTGCCTTTAAAACTTGATAACAGAGTTACCCAATCTGCCCAGGATCGAGTAGGCCATGTAACATGGAGTTTGGTCTGTATGGTATTCCACACCTGATTGGAAAATGGGCAATTAAATAAGAGATGGTCGTGACTTTCATTCCCATGACACAAACCACATTGTGGAGGAACATTCAATCCAAATGACACGAGTCTATCAGCAGTGGCTAGCCTATTCTGAATAGCAAGCCAAGTGACAAAGCTGCATTTAGGTACATGCGCAGAGAACCACACTACCTTATGCCATGGGACCTTAGGAAATGGATTTCTCAATTTGTTCCATAAGGATGCAATTGTGAACTGACCATTGGAAGTAAGATTCCACTTTATTTGATCTGGCCCTTGCAACCTTGACTGAATTATAGGTGGCAAGGTGTTTCTCACCTCATTGAGTTCAAATGTTTGTGTGATGGGAAACGCCCAATTAGAACCTTCTATTATGTGAGAGACAAAGGCATCTTGAGGGATGCCAGAGTCATACACCATTCTAGAACCAAATCTATCCATTAAAGGACCTAGAGGATGCCAATTGTCATGCCACAAGGAAGTGGAGTTCCCATTACCTAGTATACACAGGACATATGGTTTAACCAATGGTCTGAGATTCAAAAGCTTCCTCCAACCCCAACTACAGTCGCCCGGTATTTTCAGTTTCCAGAAACTCCTACCTCGTATTAAATACGATTTGACCCACTGACACCACATGGATTGTTCTCCCCCAAAGATTAGGAACCAAATGTGTTTTGCAATGGCTACCCTATTCCAAATTTGTAGAGATTTAAAACCAAGACCCCCCTCCTCTTTGGGAGAGCACAAATGCTCCCAGGAAACTTTAGCACCTGTTTTCTTTAAGTCAGGGCCAGACCAAAGAAAAGCCCGAAGTATTGACTCAATTTCCTTGATTACCTTTTTGGGAAGGATAAACAAGGACGACCAATATGTTTGAATGGAGAAAAGCATATTCTTAATTAGTTGGACCCTACCAGCATAGGTTAGATCCCTATTAGTCCAAGTCTTAGTCCTAGCAATCATACTCTCCACTAAACGATGGCAATCTGAAGCCTTGAGCTTAGTGGAGAGGAGGGGTACACCTAGATACCTGACTGGGAGGGTGCCCTCATGGAATCTTAAGATGTCCAGAATGGCTAATCTAGTGGTAATGTTGACCCCTGAGAAATAAATGCTGCTTTTCTCGGGGTTTGGGGAGAGACCTGACAAAGCTTAGAACTCAGTGAGGGCTTCTTGAATAAGGGCGATTGAAGACAATTCACCCTTGCAAAAGATCATAAGATCGTCTGCAAAGCAGAGATTGATGATCTTAGTATTCCCACACCTCCAATGGAAATGGAAGTCAGGTAACATGGATTTCTCTCTAAGTAGAGAGGTGAGAATTTCCATAACAAGGACAAAGAGGTATGAAGACAGAGGATCTCCTTGCCGTAGTCCTTTTTGCCCCATAATGTACCCAGTGGCCTCCCCATTCAAGCTTAGGGTGTAGTTAGTAGTGGTAACACAAGCTTGGAGCCATTTGATCATTGTTGGATGGAAATTCATAGATGACAGAACATCCCAAAGAAATTCCCATCTGACATTATCATAGGCTTTCCTAATGTCTACTTTCATTGCACATCTTGGTGATGATGATGATTTATGATACCCTCGCATTAGTTCTTGGGTGAGGAAAATGTTGTCTGCAATTCTCCTCCCTTTAACAAACCCCGACTGGGCAGGATCAATTAGCACAGGGAGGGCCACCTGGAGTCTTTTAGAAATTATTCTAGCAATGCATTTGTAAACAGTATTACAACATGAGATAGGTCTAAAATCCCCTACTTTGGAAGGGTTAGGGATCTTTGGAACAAGAGTTACCATGGTAGAGTTGGCCTTCCTGAGCAGTTTACCGGACCGGAAAAAGGTCTTAACAGCTGCAGTAACCTCATGGCCTATAATAGGCCAAGATTTTTTAAAAAAACCAGCATTGTAGCCATCCGGACCAGGTGCTTTACTAGGGTTTAGGGACCAAAATGTGTCCTTAATCTCCTGATCAGAGACCTCCACAATCATTGCCAACTTTTGGGTATCAGTTAGTCTTTTGTTTACTAATTGCTGAATTCTGTTTCGTCCTTGATAAGTATCAGGATGGACAGAACCTAGCAAGTTAGTGTAATAGCTGACAAAATTGGATTTTATGGATTTTATGACCTCAATATCATGTGTGTGGGACCCATCCTCCAAGACCAGGTTGGTTATTTTGTTTCTATTTCTTGCATTAGTTACAGATTTGAAGAAATAAGAAGTACACTGATCGCCCAACTTTAACCACTGAATTCTAGACTTTTGTTTAGCCAGACTTTCCTTAGCCCTAGCCATTGTGAGCAGCTGTTTATAAACTGCTCTTTCTTGGCTAACTAAGGAAGGATTAGGATTATGGGAGCTCAAAGCATGCTGCAAGGTATCCAGTTGCTGTCTAAGGTCAACAATTCTAGCAGATACATCACTAAAATCTCTAGTATTGATAAGTTTAAACTCACCTTGCAATAGCTTGAGCTTCTCACAGACACAATACATGGGATTCCCAATAATCACTCTCCTCCAAACTTTCTGGACTACATCCAAGAATTGAGGGTGATCTGCTAGGAAATCAAAAAACTTAAACGGTTTATTTGATTTCCTAGGACTTGGAAGAATAGACGTAATGGCTGGAGAGTGATCGGATATCCCAGGAGTAGGGAAATGAGCATAGGAAGAATTATACACCTTCATCCAATTTTCATTGACTAACACTCGATCCAGTTTTGTACTAACAGAATGTGTAGGGTCTTGTTTGTTGGCCCAGGTGAAAAAACAACCAGTGTACTTAAGATCATCAAGCCCCAAATGATACAAACAACGATTGAAGTCATCCATATAATGAGGCCAAGAAACAGTTCCCCCAACCTTCTCTCTGGGAAACCGTATGACATTAAAATCTCCAAGCACTATCCAGGGAGATGTAGTGCTCAGGAGATGCAGTCTAGACCACAGAGTCTGCCTAAGTAGATAATTGTTCTCCCCATACACAAAAGTTGCAAAAAAGGGGGGGTCACCACATTTAGATTGCACCTCACAATGTATAAATTGATCAGATTGATCAATAATCTGAATTTGAGCAACATGAGGATCCCAACACACAAATATCCTGCCTATAGGTGCTTGGGGGTAATTGTTCACAAAATTCCATTGAGGACAGATATATTTTATCACTTTAGATGCTTTATCCTCCTTTATTTTATGTTCTAATAAACCCACAATTGATAGCTTGTTCTTATTTACAAAACACTTAACCTCTTTTTGTTTGAGTGGATCATTGAGACCCCTGATATTCCAAAAACCAAAATTGAGCGGGTGCATAAAACAAATATTCAAACAGAACGAATTATAAAATGGCAGAAGGTAGAAAGATTAAGCATACTGCCCTGACAAAAGGATATGGAAGAGTTAATTCCTTCTTCTGGATTGGGAACTCAGAAGTTGCTCCCTTTCAAGTTTCTTCATCCGTCGTTGAGCTAATTTGGTTATGACCTTCTGAAAGTTCCCCTTAAGATCTTCTTTTGATGCTTTATCCCGCGTCACTGAGCCACGGGGATCAGGTGGTTTAGGAGAGAGAGTTTGGTTGACCACTCCACCCCTTGGATCAGCTGAGCGAGATGGATCTGTTTTGCTGCCCATGTCTACTAATTGAGATTGTGGCAGCTGTGAGGCTTCATGACAGCTTCTGACTACTCCTGTTAGAACCTCTAAAAGTTTTTCTTCAGATTCTGCCTCAGCCATAGTGTTAACTGAGTTGGTAGCTTGCTGCTTCTGAGGTAAAGTAGGGCTGACCTTAGAGGAATCCAGTTGCGGTTGCATAGTATCCTTTGTTGTCCGTTCCAATAATGGCATTTGCGTGCCATTGTCCGGTTGTAACCCAACTTGAATTGTGGTTGTGGGAGGAGAAGGAGCTCTTTTAATACATCACTCGGAAGAGTGTCCAAACACATGGCAAAGTTTACAAATGGGAGGAAGAACTTGTTACTCAATAGGAACAGTAACTAACTCTCCTTCCACCAACACTGTGACCTCATCAGGAAGGTCTTGTTCAGCACTAATTTCTATGCAGATCCTGGCCCTTGTGGACTTAGTATAGAGAAGGCCAGGTTGCTTGGCCGTCTTAGCGGTTGCCTGGTCAACATGCATGGGCCTCCCAATTGTGCTTGCTATTCGGCTTAAACACTCTTGATTCCAGAGTTCAAAGGGTAAATCATGGAATTTAACCCAAGCAGGTATTTTGGAAGGTTGCTCACGAGCAGGTTTCATCATCCTATGCCAGTCCTTGAGGACAAGGTATTTCTGAGAGAAAAATTGTTCAACAATTCTACGCCCTCAGTTTCGCTGAAGAAGCGTTTAAAAAACAAAAATTTAGAGTTCAGTGGCTTGCTTTGGGAGACAAAAATACTAAGTTCCTTCACCAAAAGATGCATGCTCATAGGGTGAAAAATACCATTCTGAGCTTGGTTAATGATCAAGGAGTGAGACTTGAGGATCTTGTTGCTATTGATGGAGATATTCTTGGGTACATTCAGAGCCTTTTGGGGTCTGTTTTAATGTACAAACAGGATGCTTCAGAGGCTCTATCTGCTGCTATGCTTAAAAAGGTGCCCCATGAGGTTAGGGCTAGTATGGTGGCCCCTGTAACTGAAGCTGAAATTTGGTCTGCTTTGCGGTCCATTCATAGGGATAAGGCCCCTGGCCCTGATGGATTCAACTCTGCTTTCTTCCATGACAATTGGTTGGTTGTTAAAGAAGATTTTGTGGCTGGTATCCTTTCTTTCTTTACTTATGGGGTAATGCCTATGCGTTGGAATGCTACAGCTATTACTTTGGTACCCAAAATTCCTTCTCCGAACTCTATAAAGGACTATAGACCTATAGCTTGTTGTAATACACTTTATAAGTGTGTGACTAAGGTGCTAGCGAATAGGATTCAGACTGTTTTGCCTTCAATAATTGGTCCTACCCAATCTGCTTTCATCAAAGGTTGATCTACCATGGATAATATTTTGTTAATGCAAGAGCTTGTCAGGGGGTACCATCGTGATCAGGGGCCTCCAAGATGTGCTATCAAGCTGGATGTTATGAAAGCTTATGACAGTGTTGATTGGGATTTCTTGTTTCAAGTCATGCACTTTATGGAATTCCCTAATATCTTTATTGACTGGATCAGAGCTTGTGTTTCTACCCCTTGCTTCTCTGTTCTTATTAATGGAGAATTGAAGGGCTTCTTCCTTGGCAAAAGGGGGTTGAGGCAAGCTGATCCCATCTCTCCTTATCTTTTTTGTTGATTATGGAAGCCTTTTCTGCTATCCTTCAATCCAGAATCTGCCTTGAGAGTTTCACTTTTCATCCCAAGTGTGCTGCTATTAATCTTTCTCACCTAGTTTTTGCTGATGATATGTTCATTATTTGTGGAGCCAATACGCAATCTTTTTCTACCATTGATAGTGTTCTGAAGGATTTTTATTTGTTCTCTGGTCTTCAACCTAATTTCCAAAAAAGTGCTTGCTTCTCTGCTGGAGTCGATGAGCATCTGAAACTGGAGTTGAGGAATATTCTTGACATCTTTGAGGCTAAGCTTCCTATTAAGTACTTAGGGGTGCCTCTGATTTCTTCCAAGCTTAAGCATTCACATTGTTTGGTGCTCAAGGATAGGATGCTTAAACGTATTCAATCTTGGTCCAATAAAAATCTGAAAGGACTGGCTTTAAATTTATGGTGAACCACAGTCATAACAAGGGCGCAATGATCAGAAATCCCTGGAGGGTGCCCAACAACCTCAAAATCAGTGAATAACTCCATCCACCCCTCATTGATTGCCACCGTATCAAGCCTACTCTTATTATCACCAATGCCACCCCTCTTGTTAGTCCATGTAAACCAGAAGCCCTTAGTGACCATATCATGCATGTTAATATCATCCAAACAACGATTAAAATCTATAGCTGCAGCCTCATCAAACCCAGATACACGTTCAGCTGGAGTTCTCACAACATTAAAATCCCCCATAATCACCCAAGCAGAGCCACCCAAGGAGGAAGAGAACATCCTCAACTCATTCCATAAATTGATCCTTTCTCGAGTAGAATTCAAACCATAAACCATAGAAACAAAAAAGCTCTTATGTTTAGCAAGAAGCACAACAGAAAGAACAATCATTTGAACTGAAGAGAAGACCAAGGAAATGGAAAGAAGGCTTGGATCCCAGCCTACAATAATTCGAGCAGCTGGGAGGCTCCCCAAATTTTAAACATGATCCCAATGCATAGGGAAACAACGGCCAATAGAAGGAGACATATTTTCAGGCCTAATTTTAGCCTCTAGGACACCAAACAAAGAGATAGAATTACCTCTGATAAAGGAGCGCACCTCCTTTTGCTTCAAGGGGTCATTAAGACCCCTAATATTCCAGCAACTAATTTTTGTCATTTAGAGGAGTTCGAATTCTTACCACGTCCTCTGCCCTTAGCTTTAGCCTTCCCATCCTTAGGAGCAGTAGGAGAAGCAGCTCTTCCAAGAGAAGGGTCTTTAGTCACAACACCCTCTGTGACAGAGGCCGGAAGAACAGACCCACAGCCAGAATAAGAGACACCAGCTGTATGCAAGGAAGAAACATCCCCATCCAGCTCAAGACAATTCTCAGCCAAAAGAGAGAATTTATTCCCAGGGGTGCTAATCACAACACCAATGTCACCCAAATCAGATCCAAAGGGAAGCCAAGACACCCCCAAAGAACCCGTACCAAACACCTTAGGAGAAACAGACACCTTAGGCGAAACAGTAGCTGAAGCATATGTTTGAACAATCTTATCTATTGCAGCCGAATCACAAACTTGAATACGAGTGGGAGATGAAAAACCCAACACTTTAATAGGACTAGGCCCAACATTAACTCCTATAGAACTGTTAGAGCCTCCAGGGATCACCCTGAGAGAATTAGAATCATTCAACACAGACCCAACAGGAGCTATCACGGCTTGCTCAACAGCTACTGTAGAAAGAGGGCCAACTACCTGCCCGAAAGAGGACATATTAGGATTAGACTCCAGCTTTGTAGGGCCACCATTCACAGTAACCTTCTCCTTGTGACTAGCCACAGTATGCCTAAAGACATGACATTCAGAACATCGGGAGGGTTTCCATGGATATCTAACATTAATAAAAGCAGATAGACCATTAGCATACTCCACTTCTACCACTTCCAAAAAAGGAGAATCAACATTTACTTCAACACAGATCTTTGCAAAGCTTAGCCTCTGCCCCTTCTCCGTCAGATCATCAGCATGGAGGGGCTTACCAATAGCACTAGCTATATAGCTAAGACTTTGTTCTGTCCAAAATTCCAAAGGGATATTAGAAAATTGTACCCATATAGGAATAGTACTTAGCTTCTCCTTAGTTAGAACCATTTGAGGTTCCCAAGGTTTAAGGATCAATAATTTCCCAGCAACATGCCAAGGACCAGCCTTCATAACAGAATGATAAGCATCAGCCTTAGAGAATCTAAAGAAGAAAAACCCTTGGTCATTAGCTGAGACATCGTAAATACCAAACTTCTCCCAAATCCTCATAATAATGCTCTTAACAAGAGGGAAATGGGCTTTTTTATCAAGGAAATACCTTACAACACAATCAGTCCATAGATCAGAACCAAGATTAATTACTTCTTGAGGGGGGCAAACCACAACCTTCGAATCACGAATCTGTGGAGGAAAGTAAGATAGCTGCATACGAGACGAGGCAGGAGTACTCGAAAGAGGAGCCTGAAAAGGCACTGCCGGGGAAGAAACTGCTCCCAAATAGTCCAACAAATGAACCGCATTACCTCCAGTAGCAGACAAACCAGGAGTAGAGGGAATTACATTCATCGCAGGCGATGAGTTAGGGTTTTTAGAGTTTTCCGATTTTTTAAGGTTATAGTCTATAGAATAAGAACGTAAAGCTGGAAAGTGGTCAACTACCTCCATCAAACTACAGCAGAAACAAAACAGACGAGAGCACGAAGATTGCCATGGGAAAGGAATAAAGAAAACTAAAACCTGTAGCTGTGAATGAGCTGAGCGAGAAAATCGGAAGGAAACTTGAAAATAATTGCTGCAAAACCGTAAATCTTCGTCGCAAAACCGTGAAGCGATCTGGAGCAAAGGACGGAGATCGGAGATCGCTTGATTTGGAGCCGCCAAACTCTCTCCCTCTCTCTCTCTTTTTCTTTTTCTTTTTGTTTGAAAAGAAATTATTTAAAGTGACTATGACTAGATTAGTAGAGTAGTAAAATAGGATTTGCTTTTGTCAAAAAAAAAACACCTTCACATGTGAAACTTAAAAAACATCACACATAAGGGTGGCCACACCCAAAGCCTTAGAGCATCTCCAACCCAATGTCCTCTATAACTCTATTTGAGAGGATCACTAAATCTCCCAATAAAGTTTTATCTCTATTTTTCATCTTCATTTCAAGTTTTATCTCACTTTGAGTCCAATCATTGTGTACTTTAATGTCAACTTCAATTATTTAATTCTCTAGTTTTATATTCAAAAAGTGGTTTTGAAGGATCTTTCATTTTCTTTCCTCATACTCTAAATATGGAGCATGAAAATCAATCTTTCAAAATGGAGACAAATATGGAGGATGGATTGGAGTGCATAATTTCTCAAAGTGGAGAGGAATGGATGGAGATTTAGAGTTATGGAGTATGCATTGGAGATACTCTTACATAGCTCTGCCTCTGATACCCTAACAACTCCTTTCTCCTCCAGTTACGCTTAGGTGCTTCTAGATGACGTTTTGCATGTACAAACATAAAACAAAGAAAGCTTAAGAAGACATTGAATAACGCGACCCTCTCAATCCATCTCACAAACACCCACCAGGAAAATTACGAAACAACTTGAAAATAAAGTACGCAATGACGCTTTATTCTTGTTTATGTTAAGTTCCCAAGCAATACACAACCAAATAATGAACTTTCATAGAACTTTTGGAAGAAATAACAGACTTTTGTGCAATTTCTGTATTGATAATTGCAAAACGCACAAATTTCATTCTGTGATGGTGTTTAGGAGAAAGGAAGATTGCTATTTTTTTTAATCAAATAAATCCAGAATAATCGTTGTGGTGGCCTCGGTTACCATCTTCGGTAACCTGGCCAGGTGGTTTGAACTGATGCCTCGTGAGGTATTATCAACCAATTTGGTAAAAGCTAACGGTCCCGGCATACCATTCGGTTTGCCACTCAGTTACAAGCCTTCTATACCTGCTTCGGTAATTATCAAACAACATGCAACATATTTGTTTGGATGTTCTCGAAATCGCTTCAGGAAGGTAGTTACGCCAGCTGGGGACCACGAGGATTATGTGGCAAATGTAATCATTGGGGTCAGATCTAGCCATGTGCTCCGTAACCGTTTCTACTCCTTTTGTCATATATGACGTCACCCGAGACGGTTACGCGTGCGTACGCTCCACGCACAAGGTTAGAGGCCAAGTAAACCTGGGTCTATAAATACAAAGGGATACTCACCTGGAGAGGTATGCCATTCGACCCAACCCTCTCCTGAGATCTAACTTGATCGTCGGAGGGTCACTGGGCTATTCAAGCCCTAGTGATTTGTTGCAAGTGGAGGAGCAGGAGAACGGAGCCGCGGAAGAAGGAACCTAGCCTGAACGACGGTCAAGGTCCCAACAAATCGAACCCCTACAATTGGCGACTCGTCTGGGGATCTAGCCATCCTCTTAGGGTTCATTTCTCTCTCTCCAGAAAGCTCCATCCGTCATTCGTACTCTAGAGATGGTGGAGGTTGAAGAAACCCACCATAGTGATACCACCCTCGGGCTCGGCCTCCTCGGGGACCATAACTTGGCCTCTAGCGGAGCCAACGCCTTGGGGAAAGCACACATGTCCGTCGGAGTTGGAGCCGGGACCTCAGCGCTAGATGGGGCCCCATCCTTAGAAATCCATAGCTACATCCGCCACCAGGAGCAGAAGATCGACTACCTTACGACGGTCGTAGAGCGAGACAAACATGTCTGGGATGAGCTTGTTGAGATCAAACATCTCCTGCAAATCTCCCCGTCCCACTCCTTTGGGAGCCATGGCGGACGAAAAAGCTATCACAGCCCCCTTCGCAGTCATGGAGGCCACCTAATAGAGTTCCAACCTCGCATCTCGGCCAAAAACCGTCTCAAGCCACCAGAAGACGGCGTCCACACCGAAAAGGAAGGGTGGCGCAGGGAGCAGACGCGATCCCTTGCCTCAAAAAACTCCAAGGAAAGCTATCTCCCTTTGAGAGGCTCGGTCATGGCAGCGTCTCAGCCTCTTCCACCCATTCTGTTGGAATAGGGAGAGGGCACCACGAGCCCACCCCTAGTTTTACCAAGATTGCAAAAGGAGATGGCTTCCTAGAGTTCTAAACCAAGGGATATCGCGAGCGTTTGAAAGATCGATGTGTAAGGAGCCTAGTCACTTCGCACACCAAAAGTGGGCACGGCAAAATCCCGATAACTGAGAGGCTCGAGCACTACCCTCAGGATAGCTACAAGAAGGATTGATGTGATCGCTCGCCCCAGAAGTCGGCAAGCGTCGTCCCGAAGAGAAAGGAGTATGAAAGGTTGGATCAGTTTGTCCTGAAGAAGCGTTCAACAATCGAGTGTCCAGACGGTCTCGACCGTTCGATCCGACCTCATCCCGACACTAGACTTGAAAGACTCACGACCTCTCCTTTCACAAGAGAAATCGACTCCGTCCCCCCCCCAAAGGGATTTACCAACCCAAATTTGCCAAGTACGATGGCAAGACCGAGGTATACGCTCATTTGGTACAATATAAACTTGTCATGTCTCTATTCCTCTGGAACGAACCTTCGGACGATGCATTCTTATGCAAGGTTTTCCCTACCAGCCTCGAGAACCTGGGCCTCACCTGGTTTAACCAGCTCCCTGCCTGATCATTTTCCTCGTTTGACTCCCTTTGCGACGCCTTCATGGCTCGGTTCGTCGCGAGCAACAAGCACGAGAAGGAAATCAACTCCTTCCTCGCCCTCCGTAAGTGAAGTGATGAAATGCTCCGCCAGTATGCTGGTCGCTACTGGGAGTTGTTTAATGAAATAGAAGGCTGTGACGGTGTCATCTTGGCCCTAGGATTCAAGCTCGGTCTCACCTCCCAGGACGAGCAGGTCTATGACGACCTCGCCCGACACAAGCCTAGCTCCATGAAAGACCTTATGACTCGCATCGAGGGCTAATGCCAGCTCATCGAATCCAAAGCTGAAAAGGGCATTGGGAAGCCCGCGAGCTCAAAGACAGCGTTCACCTCCGCACCCTTTCCGACTTTCGGGCCTGTTTTAACCCCTAAAAAACAGGTCAACAACATCAAGCAGTCTCCGAGGAAGGGTCCGAAGCCGAGCGACTTCAACGCTAAGAAAACCGTCTTAACCAGTCCTATCTACCGGATTATTGATCAAGTGAAGGATTGGCTTTTCTTCTCTTCCCCAAACCAAAAACTCGGCACCGAGAACGGAAAAATCAAGAACCCAATCATCTGATGTAGTTACCACAACGAGTAAGGTCACTTTACCACTGCCTGCAAGCTCTTCAAGGCCTACTTGGAGTAGCTTGTCGCAGGTGGCCATCTTGGTAACCTCATTAACCACGAGAAAACCAGGACTCGGGCACAGTGCGCCGAAAACAATACTGAAGAAGAGGTCCAGACGATCCATGTTATCCATGGCCCTCTCAACTCCGAAGCTGCTCGTATCATCCTCGCCGAACTCAATGACGTTTCATCTTCCAAATTGGTCATGTTAGTTGGTCCCGAGCCAAAGCGCCCCAGAACCGATGATGGCACCAAATGAACCATCACCTTCACCAAGACAGATCTCGACTGTGTCCAACTCCTGCATAATGATGCCCTTGTCGTTACACTATGCATCAGAACCTTTAATGTCCGGTGCGTCCTCGTGGACCAAGGTAGCTCGGCCGAGGTCATGTACTATTCTCTGTTCAAGGATTTGAAGCTCTCAGACACCGACCCTTCGAAGTTCCCTTCATCGGGTTTAACGGGGCCCCGGTATGGCCCCTTGGCATGATAACCCTTCTCTTCCGTGCCGGGTCCGTGGTTCTCGACGTGGAATTTGTGGTTGTAAATGTTCCTAGCCCTTACAATGCAATTGTCGGGCGCACCTAGCTCCATAAGCTAAAGGCAATCGCCTCTACTTATCACCAGGTGGTCCGCTTCATCGGTACTAATGGACTCCAGGAGGACCTGTATGGACATCAAACCGTGGCCAAAAGATGTTATGTCAATGCAGTCTGAAGCAATAAGCAGACTTCCCGGGTCAATCTCATTGAGGTTCCCGAGCCCCCAATTTTGGAAGATGTCGGTAGACCGGCTGACGACAAAGCAGTAGAAGACCTTGTCACCGCCCCCATAACAGAAGACGGTTCCCGTTTTTTCCTTGTCGGTTCCTCACTTTGTGAGACCGACCGGAATGAGATGGTTGCCTTCCTCAAGCACAACATAGAAGTATTTGCATGGACCCCGTATGAGATGCCCGGGGTCGATCCCTCATTAATCTACCACGAGCTCAATATTGACCGAGCTAAATGCCCAGTTGTGCAAAGAGCAAGGCGATCCTCCCCGGTCCACTCCGAAGCTGTCATTGAAGAGGTCAACCGACTCCTAAATGCAAAGGCCATCTGAGAAGTGCAGTACCCCAAATGGTTAGCCAACACCGTCATGCTCAAGAAGAAGAATGGCAAGCAGTGGGTCTACGTCGATTATTCTAATCTCAATGACGCCTGCCCGAAGGACTTTTTTCCCTTTCCACGGAATGACCAGCTCATCGACGCCACAGCCGGCCACGACCGACTCAGTTTCATGGACGCCTACCAGGGCTACCATCAGATTACCATGAGCGAAGGAGACGTCGAGAACACGACCTTCATCAGCCCCCATGGAATCTTCGAATATCTCGTTCTGCCCTTTGGTCTGAAGAATGCCGGGGCCACTTTTCAACGAATGATAACTAAGATGTTTGAGCGTTTACTGGGCGACACCATGATGGCTTACATTGATGACAAGGAGGTCAAAGCATGATCGCCGGTGATCACCTAACCCACCTCGCCGAAGCCTTCGAAATCCTCAAAAAGCACAAGCTCCGCCTCAATGCCCAGAAATGCCCCTTCGGTGTCAGCTCTGATAAGTTTCTTGGTCACCTCGTCTCCCAACGCGATATTGAAGCCGACCCCGCTCAACTCCTTACCATTGAAAAACTCTCGGCTCCCCACAACAAGAGGGATGTCCAACGTCTAACAGGCATGACTGCCGCCCTGAATCGATTCATTAGTCGCTCCTCTGACAAGTGCCAACCAGTCCTTGCCCTCTTGAAGGGCAACCAACGAAGCTTCAATTAGACACAAGACTATGATCGAGCCCTCCAGTAATTGAAAACTTACCTCTCCGAGGCCTCACTCCTTGTCACGCCTCGGGACAAAGAAAACTTGTTCCTATACCTAGCTATCTCTCCACACACTATAAGCTCGGTGTTCGTCCGACAAGAAGGACTGGAGCACCAACCTATTTACTACTCTAGTAAGATGTGACCCCCGCCAAGACATGCTATCTACCACTGGAAAAGCTTGTTCTCGCCCTCATCTTAGCCTCCAGGAAGCTTGCTCCTTACTTCCAGTCACATCGCATCATCGTCCTCACCAAGTACCATCTTAAGTCTCTCCTTTGGAAGGCGGACCTTTCTAACCGAATCTCTCAGTGGGCCGTCGAGCTTGCGAACTATGAAATCCACTTCCAGCCTCGGATAGCGATCAAAGCTCAGGTCCTCTCTGACTTCATCGCCGAGCTCACACCGTCCGACTCTTCCTCTTCGGCTCCAGCTCCAAGCACCGAAGCGGTGCTCCAGGTGAACCCTAGCACTGCCTGAAAGCTTTTCCACAGAGATGTATGGAAGATGTATGTCGATGGCGCCTCCAATAGCCGAGGCGCAGGAGCCGGAATCGTCCTCCTCTCCCCATCTGGCGTCTTACACGAAAGCTCCCTCTCTATCAACTTCCCAACCTCCAACAAAGTCTCCCTGACCTTCGCGGTCGTTTGGACATTGCGGTCGTTTGCCTTAAGGATACTCGACTTTTTTCTGAGCCCCTTATGCCGAGCCGCCAACAGTCATTCACTGCTCGGTTTCATTGCATCCCGAAGTCATGGCCAGCGCCATCTCCCTTTTGGGACTCCAGCCCAAATCCGCTAGCAGCCCCACTTTATCATGAGTCTGCCCATCGCTCATCTAACTTCTTAACCAATTAACCGAGGAACACTAACCCGAAACTGGGGCAGAGAAATTCAAAATTGTCGAATACTTGCTTCGGATTATGTCACTCGGCCCCTTTCGACCCTTTCGGAGGTTGGGGCTTCGAAAATTGACCCCTACGCTTCGGTTCCTGTCCTGCCTGTGTACACAGCAGGCCCACCTGAAGCTGGAGGCACCCACAAACCATCTTTTTCTAAACTAACATCTTGAGTATGTTTGGCGAATGCTGCGATTAAACTTGTTTCAATACTCCACAAGTCTCACCAAAGCAGGGGGAACAACACCCTAGCTGCAACCATGAATTCATACAAGCATTTCAAAGATAAGTGTAACATTCAAGAAAAGAAAGCATTCATTCACAAAAAGCCAAAGTGAATTACAAGTTTAAATCCTACCAAGGATCTGGCTTAGGCCAACTGTTCGGCGCCAGTCCTAGTCAACTATTACATAACACTGGAACGGCAAACTCCAAACGTCTGGAGCCTTCCAGTAAAAAACAAGTAAATCAAAAATTACAGATGTTTTTGGAGAAGGGAGAGCCAGATCCATCCTACGTGCCTTTGGTTGGAGCAGTTGCATCGGGGTTGGCCTGGTTCTCAGGGGCTTGCAACTCCTCGGGATCGGGCAGCTGTTCACCTTCCTCCTTGGGCATGACAAGCTCCTCGGGGGGCGCCTCAGGTAGGGCTAGCAGTTTTGAACCTTCCGGGAGATCAAGCTTCTTCAGAAATGCTTCATGGCCAAAGCGTAATCCGTCTATGAAGGGATCCCTGTACAGCTAGGCCTCGATCTCCCGAACCTGTTTCTTATATTCCACTCCGGCCGCATCCCAGCCTTTATCGTAGCCTTTGTTCCTCGCCGCCTCCGCCCTGCGGGCCCGGGTGACCCTCAGAGTAGTTGCATCCTCTTCGGCCTTCGTAGCTCGGCCCTCGGTAAGCTCCCTCTAATTATCACACCTTTGAAAGTCTGCGACGTAGAGGTTGCATGTCTCCCGAGCCACCTTCAAGTCATCCTCCATCTGTGCAAGGGTCTGCTTGAGCTCCGCTATCTCCTGCTCTTGGGCCTTGCTTCTGTCATTGATGGCCAAAGCCCGAGCGTCAGCCTGCCAACAGGATATGGAAGAAAACCTAATAAGTACAAACTCCTAACCAAAGGCATTGAACAAAGGACAATAGCAACTCACCATCAGAAGCGCCTGAGCTATCTCCCCGGTAAGATCCTCAGTACGTCCCTTGACAGCTCTGGCGTCCCTGGGGAGAACGCAGGATCGCAGTAGCCCAAATGTCGTTCCAATGTTGCTGGCAGCACTATCGGCATGGTGAATTAGGCATTCGGAGTAGTGGTAGACCTTTGAAGCCTAAGGCATCTCCCTTGCAGAAGCTCTGACCTCGGCATTGGTCCCCTCTCCTCTGGTGTCGTCTCCCTGCCCCTCATCTTTGATAAGGATCGGCTCCTTATCCTTCCCTCGATCGCCGTCCCCTTCCTCGCACCGAGCCCTTTTCTTCGGGGCTCTTCTGGAGATACAGGGGTGGCCTTTGAGGTCCCGGCCCCTGGCGAACCGATTGCAACGCCGTGCCTCGGCCCCACGGCCTTTGACGTTGTAAGTTCAGGACCTCCCTTCCGCGGCTGCTCATTTCGTCACTGAGTCCTGTCCTCTCTAGGGTCTCCCGGTCGATCTCCTCTCGAATTGTGTCCAAAGGACCAGAATTTCTCCTTTGGTCTTCGGGGTCCTAACTCCCCTGCTGCCTCTCCCTCTCCTCTCTCTCTACCTCTTCCTCTTCCTCGTCTTGCCCTCGGAACCCCCTGTTGTCTTGGTTTCTTTTTCAAGAAGCTGGTATAGGTAGGGACATACCCGAGCAAGTTAGGGGTGAATCGGCTCATGATAGGGATGGCGTAGGCGGCTGTTATCCGAGCCCGGACAACTCTCTCCCGAAGCTCCTGCATAACACCATCAGCTACAAGAAAAACACCAAAAGAGAAATGTCAGTACATACAAAATCTTGGCAAGATATGCAAAGTGAGTACTGAGGAAGGAATACTACCGACCAAGAGCTCCGACCTCGAATTGGACTGTGGTAGCGGTATCCACGCTTTCCCCGGGTCCAAACATAAAATTTCCAGTGACCGAGATGTAAATACTTGCCAACTCTTCAGAATCGGGAAGGTGGTCGATAAGAAACGTGTCATACCCTGTTCTGAAGGAGAGGTAATACCGATCGCTCTCATGGTTGACTCCCACTAAGTATACACCGAAGAGCTCTTTGAGCCCGAAGGTCAAGTTATATTGCCTCCTCAGCTCAATGATGCTAGTGATAATTCAATAAGAATTCACCGTGAGCTGAGAGGAGGTGAGGGTAAGGGTTCGGAGTACTTGTCGAACAAACTGATGATGGGGAAATGTCACACACCACCTGGGGCCAGAGCTCAAATGAGCCCAAACTGACGTGAGGGTGCAACATCAACCACCAACCCCTTCCTATAACCCAAGTTCTAGCAATTAAGTTAATCAAAAGTCATTTTATTGATAATGCAAAACATAATGTTTTTACAAACACAACGGAAGTCTCAAAAAGACATTAAACTATACAATGAACTAGATATTAACATAGGTTGCAACTACATCCCTATCTACAATATTTCACCAAAACTAGTCCAGTCTTCCCGACATGTTACCCTAAGCGAGGTTACAACCACACGACGATCAGCAGTGGATATCTACAACGCCTGCAAAACTGTATTCCAAAACGGAATCCAGGAGTGTTTATGAGACATGGATGCAATCCCATATTAAAGGTACAGCTAAAAGATAATCTCAACTTGTCAAATAGTAAACCAAGCAATTAAAAGCAATACTGGGCACACAGCCAATAATTTAAGGCATAAAAGCCTTTTTTAGCATAAAGCCAATCCCCGGGCACAAAGCCAATAACTTAAGGCATAAAAGCCTTTTGTCATAAAGCCAATCACCAGGCACTAAGCCAACAGTTCAATTTAATATAGAACAACATCTATGAATCAAACACTCACCTCGTACTCTAAAAGAAAGTACAACTATGGTTTCGGTGCTCCTTGATTCACCGACTCGTCACCTATCCACAAGCCAAATATTTTAGTATAGAAATACCTGAAAGGCTTTAACAAATGTAAGACATAAGTATTTTCACCAATTTACACCCCAAATCAAGAATCTCACAAACACACACTATATAGCAGAACCACTGATTGAATTCTGACTATAGTATTCTATAGATTCCGAGAATACAGCCATTAGAAAGATCTCGATATAAAATTTGCCCTAAATGGAGTCCGAATGACCAAGATACACTCAACTGAAGTTACACATCTAAAACAGAAATCACAGTTCCAGCAGAACAGTCTGCATTCGAAAGTCCATTAAAAATCACATACTCAATATTTTCCAATGGTTCCAACACCAAAACATCACCAATTGATCAATGTTTAAGGCCCATGAACTCCCATAGTCATTAAGCATATTCAACTATGATAAAATTGATGAACAACATGGCTCCAAAAGCTGCCCAGAATTCCAGAATTACCAAACCTTCAACTTCGGAACAAAAACTGAATTTTCCTAGAAGGAACTAAGGCACAAACCTTACATATTCAGAAAGGTATGTAAGTCTAGTTTCAGAATCAAGAAACGGTGTGTAAAGCCGATACCCGAGCTAGGATATATGTCCGTTTTTCCAAGATGTGTCTGTGCTGTCTGCTCATATGCGAATCTGACAGCAGCTCGGTTGATGATTTTTATCTTTTTCCACACTTCTCCGAAAATTCTAAAATTTTTACGGCATAAGCTACACAGAGAGGCATCTACAATAAAATTCCCAGAAAATTACATGGTCGGCGTGTCGATGATAAAAATTCGTCAAAAACAGGACAGATTCAACTTAGTTCAAACACAGTTATGCATATTCATAATATACACGAATTTTCTGAGATAAAAACCCAATTCCAACCTCAAAACCCTCTCCCATGGATTCAATTCAGTGCATATAAGATGCAGAACATGAGACGTAGCATGGAAAGCATGAAATTCAACACTTAAAAGGAGATAAAAAATACCTAGTTAAGCTTCAATTCAACCTAACCCTAATTTCCCCTTTCTTCCTTCTCCTTCTTCTTCTTATTCACGGCTGCTCTCTCTCTCTCTCTCTCTCTCTCTCTCTCTCTCTCTCTCTCTCTCTC
>BPLS01000186.1:3092601-3142104 GCA_019656275.1 Rhododendron kiyosumense
CCCCCGTTGGAACAAAACCTACCCTGATGGGTTTCTTTTTTTCTTTTTTTTTTTATGCAACACACACACACCTCACACGGCACACACGACACACATGCACAACTTCTTAAAAAAATGCACTTTAGCCCTTTAAGTTACTAAAGTATAACATTAAAGCACCTCATAAATAAAGAGTGTTATACCCTCCCCCTTTTAGGAAATTTCGTCCCCGAAATTACTTACCAGGTTCAAACAAATGCGGATAACTCTTTTGCATAGACTCTTCCGTCTCCCATGTAGCTTCCCTTTGTGAATGATTACGCCATTGAATTTTCACCAACGGTATTACTTTTGAACAAAGGACATGCTCCCCTTGCTCCAAAATCCAAATCAGATCCTCCACATAGGTCAAGTTCTCCTTCAGTTCCCTCGGTTCCATATTATTCAACACGTGTGTCAGATCTGGGACATACTTCCTCAACATCGAAACATGGAATACATCATGCAACCGTGCCAATTCCGTCGGCAAAGCCAATCGATAAGCCGTTGCCCCTACTTTTTCGGTAATCTCATACAGCCCAATGTACCTCGGTGCCAACTTCTTCTTTCCTTTGAAGTGAACAACCCCTTTCCAAGGTGATCACCCACCTCAAATTCCAAATCTCTTCTTCGTTTGTCAACATAGCTCTTTTGACAATCTTGGGCAATTTTTAAACGCTCCCTTATAATTTGAACTCCATCAATGGTTTGTTTAACCATTTCAGGACCTAGCCTCCGATCCTCGCCTAATTGCTCCATTTGCTGAGCCAACATCTGTCTCTCAACAATATCGTTCCAACAAATTGGTGTCCTGCTCCTCTTGCCAATGCTGATATAATAACTATTATTGTAGACAAACTCAATCAACGGCAAATATTCATCCCAGCTGCCCTTAAAATCAAGAACACACGCCCTCAGCATATCCTCCAAGGTCTGAATGGTCCGTTCAGATTGCCCGTAAGTTTGAGGATGAAAAGTTGTACTAAATTTCAGTGAAGTACCCATAGCTTGCTGCAAACTCACCCAAAATCTAGAGGTAAACTTCGGATCCCTGTCACTAACAATAGACACAGGTGCTCCATGTAATCTAACAATCCCACTGACATAAATCTGAGCATACTTATCTGTGGAGTACGTGGTCTTGACAGGTAAGAAATGAGCCACCTTTGTCAATCAATCCACAATAACCCAAATTGAATCATAACCTCCCTAAGAACGCGGTAGCCCTGTCACAAAAACCATTGTTACATGTTCTCATTTCCAATCCGGTATAGGAAGAATCTACAACAGACCCGTCGGTCTCTGATATTCAACTTTCACCCGCTGACATGTCAAGCAACTAGCCACAAATTCTGCAATCTCTCTCTTCATGCCAACCCACCAATAAAACTCCCTCAAGTCACGATACAACTTCGTACTTCCTGGATGCATAGCATAAGCTGAACTGTGTGCCTCCTCCAAGATTTCTCTTTTTAGAGCTGCATCATCTGGAACACACATTCTTTGTCCATACAAGAGCATAACATCATCTCAAATATTAAATTTAGAAGTCTTACCTTTAACTACCTTCTTTCTGATTTCTTCCATATGTGGATCATCACATTGTCCATCCCAAATATGGTCCACAAATAAGGGCTGAACACTGAATTACGCCAATAAAACATCATTGCTATTCAAAAAGAACTCCATACCCATCTGTTTCAGCTCAGTAAAATTTACAACTTTCGAACATTGGATACAAGCCATTCTTGTTGCTGTCTTCCGACTAAAAGCATCGGCAACCACATTCGCTTTCCCTGGATGGTAGTGAATAGAGCAATCATAATCTTTAATTAGTTCCATCCACCTTCTTTGCCTCAAATTCAACTCCTTTTGCGTAAACAAATACTTAAGACTTTGATGATCAGAATAGATTTCACAAGTCACTCCATACAAGTAATGCCTCCACAACTTAAGTGCAAATACGACAGCCACTAGCTCCAAATCGTGTGTAGGGTAATTATGTTCATGATTTTTCAACTGCCTCAAATCAAAAGCAATAACCTTACCTCGTTGCATAAGAACACAACCCAAACCTTGATGAGAAGCATCAGTGTAAATCACCATGTCCTCGGTACCCATCAAAATAGTCAATACCGGTGCAAATACCAACCGAGTCTTCAATTCCTGATAACTGTCTTCACAATCATTAGACCACACAAACTTTACATCTTTTCTAGTCAATTTGGTCATAGGCAAGGCAATAGAAGAAAACCCTTGAATAAATCTTCGATAATATCTTGCTAAACCAAGGAAACTTTGAATTTCAGAAACATTAGTCGGCCTTTCCCAATTCACTACTGCCTCCACCTTCTTTGGATCCACACAAATGCCATCTCTAGAGATCATATGACCTAGAAACACAACACTTTCAAGCCAGAATTCACATTTGCTCAATTTACCATACAATTGCCTATCTCGTAAAGTCTGCAATATAATTCTCAAATGTTGCTCATGAGCTTCCTTGGTTCGAGAATAGATCAGAATATCGTCAATAAATACAATGACAAACAAATCCAGATATGGCTCAAACACCCTATTCATAAGATCCATAAATACCGCTGGAGCATTAGTCACTCCGAAAGGCATAACAAGAAACTCATAATGGCCATACCTCATTTGAAAAGCCGTTTTGGATACATCACTATCCTTCACCTTAACCTGATGGTATCCCGATCTCAAATCAATTTTTAAAAAGACGGTCACACCCTGCAACTGATCAAACAAATCATCAATTCTAGGCAACGGATACTTATTCCGTATCGTCACCTTATTCAACTGCCTATAATCAATGCACATACTCATAGTACCATCTTTTTGCTTCACAAATAAAACTGGTGCACCCCACGGTGAGATACTTGATCGAATAAGCCCTTTGTCAAGTAAATCTTTCAATTGAATTTTTAATTCTAGCAACTTAGTTGGTGCCATTCGATAAGGTAGAAACCCAAAACCCATAGGTCCAGCCTGCGGTAGAGCTACTGATCCAATCTGTCCCGCTAACACACATGTATGTCAGGATTTGGAAAACAAATGTAATGTGCATGCCGTATTCGACACCAACAGGTAGTAAGAACACCTACAAAAGATGTTAACGTCTTGCTTTAACCATAGAAAAGATTTTATGAACAACTACCTCCTAAGAACTTGATTGACCTTGAAATTTCCACACATTCCTCTCAATCCACACATGATAAAAACAATAACTATCTATACCAGTTTAGTTAGCACCGTAGAAAGAGATTTGCCTTTTATATCAAAAAGGAAAGTGACCCATTCAGCCCATGTTCTAGAGGGCCATGAAACATGGAGTTTGGATAGAAAAGTGTCCCACACTTGCTTAGAGAATGTACATTTAAAGAAAAAGGTGGTCATGGCTTTCACTCCCCTGACAAAAACTACACTGAGAAGAATGATTAAAACCAAAAAACACAAGCCTATTTGTAGTGGATAGCCTATTCTGAATAGATAGCCAAGTGATAAAGCTACATTTTGGAATGTGAGCTGAGAACCACACCAATTTATGCCATAGAACCCTGGGTAATGGGGTTCTTAATTTGTTCCAAAGGGAAGCAATTGTGAACTGACCATTAGGAGCGAGAGTCCACCTAATGTGATCTGCCTCATTCAATCTGGAAGGGGTCAAAGGTGGCAATGTTTCCCTTACTTCATTGAGCTCAAAAGATTAGGTAATGGGAAATGCCCAATTTTGGGATACCAAAATCATAGGCGATTCCAGTATCAAATTTGGCTAGCAAAGGGCCAAGTAGGTGCCAATTGTCATACCACAAGGAAGTGGATAGGCCATTACCTAGCACACTAAGAATATAGGGTTGCACCAATGGTCTGAGATTCAAGAGTTTCCTCCAAACCCAAGTGCAATCACTAGGGATTTCAGATTCCAAAAATTCCACCCTTTTATTAAATATGACTTAACCCACTGACACCACATGGACTGTTCCCCACCAAAAATGAGGAACCAAATGTGCTTAGCAATGGCAGCCTTATTCCAAACTTGCATGGATTTGAAACCAAGACCGCCCCTCCTGCTTAGTCTGGGAACATGTGTGTTCCCAAGAGACTTTAGCACCAGTTTTCCTAAGGTCAGGGCCAGTCCAAAGAAAAGCCTTGAGGATTGACTCAACTTCTTTAATCACCTTTTTCGGAATGATGAACAAGGAGGACCAAAAGATTTGCATGGAGAAAAGGACATTTTTAATCAATTGGACCTGACCTGCATATGTGACATCCCTATTAGTCCAAGACCTAGTTTTAGCAAGAATGCTATCCACTAGACGTTGGCAGTCAGAGGCTTTGAGTTTAGTGGAGAGGACGGGAACTCCAAGATATCTGACCGGCAGAGTGCCCTCCTTGAACCCTAAGGCATCCAAAATGGCCAATCTAACACTAGTGGCGACCCTAGAGAAATAGATGCTACTCTTCCCAGGACTGGGTAATAGTGGGAGAATTAGTCCCTTATGTTTAATGTTCAAAGTAAAAGTATTTGGAGTTCCATCTACGCCGTTAACGGTTAACATTTATCCGAAAATCCAATAAAGTTTCGATTAGCGTCCAAAAAGAAATTTGCAAAAAGACAGCCTTTTGTTTATAAGTAGAGACAAAGATATGCTCCTTAAAGTTAGTGGGAGCAAAAGCCTTTTTCTAGACTATATGGATATTGGCTAAGGATTTACTGGATCAATATCCAAGTAAACATCGTATAGAAAGCTACAAATAAAGATTGTGAGGTATTTATAAAGAACCAAAAACTATATATACATGCATGCTAATCAAGAGCAATTGACTGAGGTTACGCTATAAATCTCTTACCACGGTGTTGACATCCAATTTAAAGTGATGGTTTAATATGAATGGCAGAATTAGTGGGAGCTAGCCTAGCATGCAATATGGGTCTCACGTTGTCGATGTTATGTTGAGACCATTATTAAGTTTACTTTGGCTTCAATTTTGTTCTCTTAGATAAAGATGAAAACTGAATAAAGAATATCGATGAAGAGTACCTGATTATGGGAGAGAAATAGTTCATAAACACAATTCGTGACCATTGAGTATAAAATATTGAGCTAGTTATTGCTAGCAAAAAGTTTGTCATGTTGTGAATACATGGCTTTTAGCTCATTTTGTAACGATTCGGATTTTCAGTAAATAAAAAAAAATTCGTTAAATATTTGAATTTTATTTTGAATTACTTGGATTGCATTTAAAATTCCTTTTTAATTTCTAATAATCCGTCATAATTAGATTTTAGTCCTTTAAAATTATATTTCTTGGCTAGAAATCCTATATGGCAAGTGGAATTAGTTTCCAACCGATTAGTTGGAGGAACCAAACCACCACTTCTCCTAGTTACAATCTCATAACCCTAGATGAACCTTTTTGACCATCTTTAAGCCTTATGAACCCCTCCAACGCTAATTGAACCTTTTAGATCTAGGGAGGTAATCATTATACCTCATGACTAGTCATCTCAACCTTACTTATCATTATTATCCCTCTACCCATTGGACAATAGTTGTTAGGGAAATTTTTATCCTTTGGATAATAGACATTAGAATTTGCCAATGAATATATAGATTTGACAAGACAAATCATGGACCATAGGAAGCCATCATTTTGCTTCCAAAAGAAGCAAGCTTAGCCTTGCCATGCATGCAACCCTAAGACTAATAGCCCTAAACCTAAGATTACCCACCAAAGTTGCTTTCTTAGATTCTCTAAGTACATAGATATGCAAATAAATGGGTATGCCTCATAGCCTATTAAAACAAGCCAATATACTTAGGTATACACTTTCTAGGAAAAGTCTTACCCTTTGGACAATGTATAGCACTTGAAAGCCTTAACCTCTTATCATTACCCTTTTCCTAGCCTTAGTAAGTCTACTTGGTACCTAAGTGTACGCATATATAGCAATATATGTAGATATATGTATACATACATATATATATATATATATACACACACACACACACACTTACTTAGTACTAGAGAGAGAGAGAGAGAGGGGGGGGGGAGGCTAAGAGAGAGAGAGAGGGGGGGGGTGTGTGAGTGTGTGCATGTGTTTTGCTCACCCCAACAAGCTAGCTCTTAGCCAACCTTGCACTCAAGCCTTGTACTACTTATTTTAGGCTTCTTTAATCATAACCATAGTCAATCATTTTGTTCTTTCTTGCAAGCAAGCCCTCCTAGGACAAGACAAGACCAAAAACCCTTCATTATGGCCTAGGTTATGGCTCAAAATGGAAATGACAAGTGAGGGAAGGCTTGGCATGCTTGATTTGACCAAACAATGGAGCAAAATCCATGAGAAATGAGAGAGAGGGAGGCCGGCCAAGAGAGGGAGGGAGAGAGCCAAAATTTTGCTATAAATAGGATCCCTCACTTACCATTCAACTCACACCTTCAAGCCTTCAACTTCTCTCTCTAGAAAATCCTTGAGTTGTTATTTTGTTCTTCTTGTTCTTGAGTTGTTCTTGAGTTCTTCCTAAGTTCTTCAAGAAACTCATCCTAGGCTGCCACTAAACCACCACTCGATCACCCTTTCGATTCCAAAGTTAGTAGTTTTAGTCAAGAACTAATTTCGATAGAAACCTTTCTCTTTCGAAGCTATCGTAAGATCACCGTAGGCAGTTACTCCGTCCAATAGCTGACGTATTTTTCGTAGCCGCCCTACCATCAAGAAGAACGGTAGATTATTCTTACTCACTTATCTAAGTATAACTAGAAGTTGTATATTACTTGTACGTTTGAAATACTTGTTAGTTAATAAACTTATTTTTGCTAATGGAGGTATGAACATGTGGATTAACCGACTTTTACTCTAAATGTTTTGAACTTCTCCAAAAGAAAGAAAGAAAGAACAGAATCTGAAAGATAAGAATTTAACACTTGATTTAAAGTATTCGTATTTTGATCTTAAGGATAATTATGAGAATGCATATATGATTACTAGAATTACTTGTTTGATGTGTGATAAAGCATAAGTGGTTTCCACTCCAAAGGCGTCTGTACATATGGCGTTATGCTTGATTTGAGCATGATAAAGTAATGTAGAGTTGAATGATCTTGCTAGTTTAATTTCAAGATTACAATGAATGATTATGATTACTTACGTTAAAAGTCCTACCGCGGAGTCTTTGCATGAAAACGAGACACAAAAATCGTGAAAGTAGAAATATGACACCTAGGGTGTGGTTAATGCAAAAACATGATTTGAAAAAGAGAAATGGTTTAAAAACCACAATGTGGCCCGACGTGGTAGCCCATTGTGTGGTGTGTGAGTATGCGCGCACCAATGGAAACTAGGGACGACGGAACCAATGTGAGGATACTCGGGAGACTGGAACAACGGAACCGAGGTTGGGTGTGTAGCTTGGTTATCCGCGGAGAGGAACCAATGCAAAGTTTTGTGTGCCAATGGGAACCTAGTGCGGCGGAACCATTGTGACGATACTCGGGAGACCGGAATGGCGGAACCAAGGTTGGGTGTGTTTGGAAATGTTGTTTTGGTAAATGAAAGGTGAAACCAATGACACGATCTACGAAATATCGCGTAGGAGAAACTCAGAAAAATCATGGACACCAACGTTAGTTTGGATAGTGAATGTGGATGTGTCATTGTTAACTGTTTTATCAAATATGCATGCAATAATGTGGAAATCGTTAATTTTGTGACCTATTGTTTGTAAGTTAAGGGTTAGTGGGTATAGATTATTCTATTAAGCTTTTGTAGCTCATGGTGTTATCTTTGGTGACCCTGACACATTATATTGGTGGCGACGCTGGTATAATGTGTCAACCCTTGTAGATGAACATGGTGAACTCTACACCTTGGAAGCTTTCAGAGCCGAGGAGCTGGCTATGATGGAGGAGCAGGTGAAACAGTAGATAGGAACCCTAGTTTTCCTTTTCGTGTTTTAAATAAAAGTACTCTTGTGAGAGCTATGATGTAATAATGAGCCGGACTCTATTTAAAGTTTTTAATGAAAATGTTTATTTAACGTTCCCAAAATTAGGGGCGTTACACATTTCATATTTGTTTTCTCTCATATTGATGCTCAATTAAAGTTGTCACACTATAAGTGTTCTTAGAGAATAAAGACGTACATGTGCATATAAGGTAAGAAGTACGTATACAGTTATTCATTGGGATAAATAAAGCAGACCCTAAGTGTCTATTAGTTAGTCATGATTTATAGGTAATACCACATAAAGTTTTGAGAGATTTGTCCATTGTAATACATGGAAGGAAATGCTTGCTTATATAGCATAACCGCCATGATTCATGTTCAATCTTTCTACTATTGACTGTTATTTGGGCACTTGTATAGCCATATATAATACTTAGCATCTTTTACCCAACAATTTTTTTTGGTTGATTTGTCATGTGAACCAAGTGGGAGAATGTTGAGATTTATTTATGTGGCTCACATGCCACATCAATCTTATTTGTATTTTATAGTATTTATGTTTATAACTAAAACATGGGTATTAGATTTATATGAAATATTGTCTAAATAATTGGTAACTATTCATGAATAGACATAGTGACTATCCATGAATGGGTTTAGTGACCATTCATGTGTAATGTTGCAACTATTAATGAATAGGTGACATTACTTTTTTGATGGAAGGAAGTATGAAGGGTTGTGTCCGTTAGAAAAATGGTCCCAATCTATCTATATAAAGGCATGTGATTACCATCAAGTTACAAGTGTGAAAACCATTTACGGAGTATATAGATTAGATTGAAAATCATACCCATTGCTTTTCGAAATCAATTAGTGAGAGTTTGTATTGGTGGAACATATAAGTTCAAGATCGGAATGGTTTCGGATTTCTCAAGACTTAAACACCATCGTAGAAGGTAAGTAATTTTTCCGTTGCGTATTTATTTTGATTCTCCCACATAGGTTTTTCTAAGACAGGTTAAGCAAAGTTCTGACGGCGGATCAAGAAAATTTGGTCTCTCTTTTGCTTCTATCTTCACATCTGCTTCTTCTTTTCCTACAACCTTTTTCCACCACTTCCCGCGGCCTCGTTCTTCTTCTTTTCTTTTGCTCTTTTTCTTTTCACTTATGTGCATAGCTTTTCTACGATAAAACTGAAGGAGACCACTTCGAAGAGTAGAAGACGACGACTTGATGAGGCGTTTAGCAGCAGCAATGCCGGCGTCACAGGCGGAGGGTTCTCGAGGCTGTGTTGGTCCGGGGAGGCGAGGGAGATTCCATGAAGACGACGATGTGAAGAGGGAGTTGAATCGAAGAGAGAGAGAGAGAGAGAGAGAGAGAGAGAGAGAGAGAGTGAGTGAGTGAAAAAGACTAAAGGAAATGATCACCACAGTCAATTTGGGCAAAAAAAAGTCAATACAATATAACCGAGCCTATCTAAGTTCGGAAATAATATTCAGGGTTGGATCAAACCGAACCTAAAAACTAAGACCGGCCTCTAATTTTCTATTGTTTTAATTTCTTTATCTAGGCTTTAAGGCCCGAGGTGTGAACTTTATTCCCATGGGTGCTCCTTGATTGATTTCTTGTCAATTAAGGGATTAAGTCTCGAATCCTTAGGAGTATTAAGGGATTTGGTCTCGAGTCCTTGGGCAAGATTACCCCAAGATTTAAGAATTTTTTGTTCTTAGAGATGCCATCAACCCTTGTTCCTTTAATCTTTGTAACAATTTCAAAGGAAAAAAAAAAAACTTTAATTGATCATTTATATGTTTTGCCAACAGAAATTGATCATTTTAAATGGGTGTGGAATAAATACGGGGCTAGAGGGAATTTTGTTGGGTCAAATAGAATTACTTATAAGTTTCGTGCAATTGGAAAAAATAAAACCTTTAAAAAAAAAAGGGGAGATGTAGTTGTTAGAAACTAGGAGGGATTCACAGCACAGCTCAATGTGTTAAGCTGGAATAGTAACAAAACACCCTCTTTGATGCTGGCCGGAAAAGTTTGTAATAAATTTCAGTTGCTTAACATTACACACCCTAACAAGTTCTCCAACACAGAAGACGCGATTACATACCATACTAACTTCTTTTCTATTCATCATCTTTGACATGTATTTCTGCATCATCATTAGCTAAGAACTCTTGAAAATTTTACAACAGCAAACACAAGCGCAACAAAGGCAGAAGAAGGGCATAGCTTTTCCCTCCCGTCACATCTAGCACAGCTCTCATCCCACGACCAATTCCAAAAACCAAAAACTTCTTCAACAAACTTCCACCACTTGGTCATTTAATTGGCAGAAGAGCGAATAAATGTTACACTGGTAGATGGATGTGTGAAGTTCGACATGGGAAAATAAAAACCCTACGGATCACTATCTGATAATTTCTGATGCGAGCAGAATGGAATATCATTCCTCCAGGATAGCACGTCCGAGATTAGTTGCAAGAGCTAACCTGACAGAACTCAAGGCCTGGGATGGCAAGTCTGCTTCTGTGAAGTCTGGGCACAGCCTTGCCACAATAGACAACTCTTGCAGCTTATTCAACAAAAGGTTAGTCTGAGAGACATTTAAGAGAGGATGCTCCTGCCAATTCAATAATTTCAACTGCACAGAAATATTAGGTCAAATAACAGTTAGCGTCCGATATTAATGTAAAAGTGCGTGCATAGAGGATGTGTCCTGGATGACTAATATAACAGTTGTCCAAAGTGGCCCTGTCTAGGAAGAGCTCTTCGTCACACCTATGTGTGTGTGTGTGTGTGTGTGAGTTACTGTAATGCAAGTTCTGGAGGAGATGAGCCAACACCGAAAACTATCCTGAACTATAGACTCCGAAATGTTTCCTCATAATAATGAACCCCGTGAAAAGAAATTTCAGGCAAACACAATTCCTAAATCAATTTAAACGACCAAACAGAATTAGCAGTAAAAAGAAAGTTTGGTACTACGGCAATATTTGGAACCGGCTGATCCCCCAGTGTAAAAATACTTTCCAAAACAGAAAAGAAAGGAGTGGGAAAGTACACTCACTTCAAGGAAAAGAAAATCTCTTTTTCGGTGGTCCAACCAGAAGAACTTCGTTACAATGATATGCTATCCTCATAAGTGAAAAAGTAAAAGGCACAGATAAAGCCACTTGGCGGTTGCTTTCAAAGATTAGCCCAAGCATGCCGTTAAACTAATTTATCCGATACGATGACGCCATCACTATGACAATTGAACTCTAGAGTAGGAAAAGCTCCTGCTTTCTCCAAAAGTCGAAATACAGTCGTGCAAAATATCACCAAGAAAGAGACTGTTTTGCATGATGAACACAGAGCTTTGTACATGCCCAATAGTGCAAAGGCTGACAGAATTAGTTACATTAAAAACAATTTTAAACATCAACAAGGAATAGCTTACTGAGTCATATAGAAGAGGCAGCCAAAACCGTTGCGGTGTAGAAGGGTTTTTCATAAGCTGCAGAAGTATAAGAAAGGAACTAATCATAGCTTATCTACATCAATACTAAACATATCATAGTGAAACTCCTGATTCAGATGAAATTGCAAATCCTTCCCTGGAAGACAGGACGTAATCCCTCCCCTATGCAGCTGAAGGACGAATATCTAAAACTGCAATAATTATTCAGATATCCACAGAACATACCAATATAAGGGATTCAGCAGCTTTCTGAGCTCTGTTGATAGCAATTCCATCATGAACCTGCTGAAGGGATCTCTTGAAATCCCGATACCTGTAGAGCACCCAAGAGTTTTTATTTTTATTTTTTGATAAGTAAATAATTATATTAGAATGAAGGCATTACGGGAATGCCGCCCCTTACAAAAAAAAGACTACAGACAAAAAGGCCCTATAGAGTAAATTAGAGGGCAAATGGCCAGATTCAAGCAGGTCACCTTTTGAATACAGGCGGGTTGGTTGCCAGTCAAAGAATGACCCTAGTTAATGAGCAGGTCAAATTTAGGCCAAGTCATACCCACAAACCTGACCAACCCAAATATTTTTCTCCTCCTTATGGAAAAGTTCGAAG
Source organism: Rhododendron kiyosumense (assembly GCA_019656275.1). Taxonomy (NCBI): domain Eukaryota; kingdom Viridiplantae; phylum Streptophyta; class Magnoliopsida; order Ericales; family Ericaceae; genus Rhododendron; species Rhododendron kiyosumense. The sequence goes on from BPLS01000186.1 coordinate 3,104,672, forward strand.
CAAATGTTTCATTGAAAGTTGAAACACTTTTTTTTTTGGCTCTCAGGCCATAAATACCAACTTTGAACTTCCGCGGCAATTAGTCAACCGAAGTTTCTTCCAGCTAATAAGGAAAACCATTTTCTGTATAACAAAAACACCCCTTCCTAAATATTTATCCGATGCAGTAAAGCTTTGTCTCCACCCTATATTAGAAAAAAATCCACAACCACCTAATTTTATTACCATTTCTCTTCTCTTTTTTTTCCAATCATTTGAATAACAAACTAATCGAAAATGCAGCTCTAGCAACATTTCATGTTACAATGATTCCAATATTTTACGAACTGAGAGAGATGGGAAACCATTTAAGAAATAAAATAGTTATAGTTCCAAAAAATAAAACCAGCTTTTGACAAATGCATATCTGACATGTCCTCCATTATTTTCATCTTCTTTTTTTCCTTCTAATCGATTTGGGTCACATCTTCCTTTTATTTCCATTATGTTGTGTTGTCTTCTACACCCTTTGGCTTTCCTCAACACTAAAAATTCCGTCCCTTACACTACTACATGACGTCTTTCAGGTCTCTCGAGCCCTAATTGCCTGAATAGGACTGAGTAGGCATATATACGACGAGTAAATAATGAATGGTGCGCACACGTGCACACACACAAAGAGAGAGATGAAAGACGGAAGGTCCATGCAGCCCATGACAGTTCCTTTCCCGACCGAAAAGAATTGGAGGCAACAAAGTATATGCAATAATACAATAGCTTCAGCTAATATGAGGCAACCCGCTAATATGACCGTGGTTGTTGGGTGAAGCCAAATTAGCCCCGAACCCAATTAAGTTGCATGGGTTTGGGCGGGTTGGTAGGTTCTTCCAACTTACGATTGCCACCTCCAGTTTAAACTGAACATGAACTTAATTTGATCAGGTGGTTAAAAACGTGCATTGACAGGACCGAAGTAAAGAGAAAGGTGAGTACATACTTGTGCAAAAACTCGAGACCTCCAGCAATCCTAGACTCCGAACCCAGCAATTCAATTAATCCTTCCCATTGCTATAGTGAAAACAAAATCAGTTTCCAAGTCGAAAACTAAGGGCAAACTAATTTAGCAATGAACCTTGATTGTAAATCTTATTAGTTGTTTGGCTCAACATGATAAAATCAAGCAACAATTACCTTGAAACTTTCATCAGAGATAGACTTTCCAACAAAATCAAATAACTGCTGAGCAATTCTGCTTAAACGAATTTCATCCCGAGCTTGCTGAAGCCAGAAGACTCCAGAGCCTTTCTTACCATGCTTCCAGTGGTGCACTCCAGCAATCTATTCGAGCAATGCCAAATTTTTAAAGAGAGACGTCAGCCTATAAATATTCTCTTGCAAATTCAGCTTTGTCGCAAGAATATACATATCCCTGTTACTTATAAATTGAGTGTCTAAAAACTACCAAAATATAAGATATATGTAGTCGCATTCAAGAATATATTTATAACATACCTTCATCATCTTTAAACTAACTTTGTGAAGTTCATACAAACGGCAAATCTCTATGTTCTGCTCAAAACCAACAAAACTCGAGTAACAGAACTATAATTGCATGCTCTGAACTCCAGGACAAAGGAGTTTCACAAAACAGAAGAAACAAACCAAACATAAAGAAAAGAAACCTGTCACCAACAATATAGGTTGACCACCTTGAGGAGTATTTGATTATGGTGCACAGGTTGCTTATACAACAAAATTTTCAACAGGGCCATTCCTTGTTTTGTACATGATGCCAAATATATAGGACCAATCTGTAGAAAGAGAAAAAATTCAAAAGGTTAGGGAAACTTGCTCCACGCATGGCATCACCAATGATAAGTTTGAGGAAGCTAAATATAGTGAGTTTTGACATCTTAAGCATCGACAAATCAAAATCCTGTACTTAGCATAATGGAGAAAGAAACAAATCAATGATCAACTGGATTCAGAAAATTCGTCAACCTAGAGAACAGATCAGAACAGAACAGAATAATAGAATATGGGAATTCTCTAACCCCATTTGGCACAACAATGGTTATTCCTCGAAGCACAAAAACTCTTTGAAGGGAATTAGGCAGTGATGCAAAATCCAAAAACTTAATATATGAACCCACGAGCACTAGCTGAGTTGATTCAACACATTTTCTTGCAGTTCATGCCATTCCCTTGTTATGGCTTTTTAAGATAGACGTGCGGCGGTTACCACGTTACAGCATGAATGGCTTCTGATTATCACTAGACACAAAAGACAATTCTTCTAGTAGTCATTTAAATCAATTCCTAACGTGGTTTTCTGACAAGTGCCAAGGTTCACTTAGGACCAATTGCAGTGTTCTTGCTTGATGCAAGCTGCTTCCTATTGGTTTCTTGAAGAGTGATAACCTATTATACCAATTCACTTACACATTACTCACTAATATAATAACAAAAGAATTTCTGCCAGATACCAAACAAAAATTAAGGCGTTACAACTTACAATAAATTATTAATAAGAACTACAAGAGAAGTGGTAATCTTTTCATGTGATAAACATTCTTTCCCTGAAAAAATCAACCAATTTCTAAAAGGAAACAGCAATACATCCTTCAATAAATAGCACTCACTTGCCAGGTTAATGCATGTGAAGAGAGAACTTGAGCATAGACAAGTCGATGAAGCTCCTCCATGGAAATTCCTCCGAGATTGTGGCGCTCTTCATGCAAAAGAATTTCCGCATGAGTGTTCCCAGCGGCCAACAACTCTGCAGCATGGACAACCATCCTACCAAATGGATAACGAATTAACATCAAGAAAGCAAAAGGATGTCCATGTAGTAAAGGTTGTTCAACAAGAAAGTGCCCACTCCTAAATTGTTGTTCTTATGACTGAGGACTACCCCTGGTTAGCTGGACTGCGGACGGGAATGGAATCATAGTACTGTACGGGTAGGCTTCTTCTGATTGAATTATTCAGCACAAAATTGCTTGTTCAGAACACAGAACGGTCTTGATCATTTTGGTACTAGAGGCAAGCGCAAAAATATACAAAAGAATAGAAGAATTGACTCTGGCCTCTCAGGTGCACACACCACACACTCCATATGACATTGTATAGACAAGACTGTACAGGATTAATCTAGCAGACCTCTTTCCTGTATCCTCCAATGAACTCAGACAAGTACACTTGGCACTTAATGGCAGTTGTAATGTGTAAGCAAGTGACCAAAATACACACCAGATTACCAGATTACCGCATGTTTCACACAGTTACTCTTCCAAAACCAGCCTTTATTGCCAATTACTCTTCCAAGACCAGGCCTTTAATTTGGCAGAGTAAAAAACTTTCATATTTCAAAAGCAAAAACAAACATGAACTTCACAAATATAGAAGAGACGGAGTCAGGGAGAGAGCACATCTTTCAGTTATCATACTGGCATCATTTTCCGGAACATGATCAAAGTAGGGAACACATCCTCTAAGGCTCTGATGTGTTTCAACAGTGTAACAGCTTGATCTTTGACTTCGGTCTGGCTCTCCAACCTTTGTTTTGACAACAGATCTCCTTTAGGTCATAAATTCCACCGCCAAATGCCAATGACTGTAAGTTACCCTTATGCTTTTATTTTCTAGTTCTTTTTTGCTTTCATATTTGTTTGTTCAGCTCTCCAAAATCGTTCACAATCGATCCGCAATTGGGATTGTTTGATCTAGCGTAAATCGTCACTCCCATCAAAACCCTGGGACTACCCAACCAACAACCAAACTACAGGAAAAAGGCACTGTATTGCAAAGGAGATAGTTAAAGAAATTCAGAAGGATGTTCATCGGCTCTAGACGGATGGGTCATTCATAGATCATCCGTGGGGTTTACATACAACGAAGGCGATGTGGTTAGTGATTCAATTTTAGAGGTGTTCTATCATTTCATAGATCCAATTCCATAGCCTATTTTGGATTCCCTCGGAGTTTTGGCAACCACCATCAGAGGTGATGTATACACATTCATTTCAAGGGGCTTGCAAAACTTGGCATTTTTGGCCTCATATTTACCCTATATACCATGTTTGGACGGGTGAATCCACGTCGGAAGTACATCATACCATATTTAAGTCCTCCCAAGCGGGGAAAGTCTTATGCACGCTTGGAAGAGGAGGATGCATATCACTAACTAAAGGAAGAATAAAAGCCTTGCTACACAGGCTGTCTATTCCATTTGATGAGGCCATCTATTTCACGAAAGAAAGCAATCTTGGATTCTAACCGACATGAACAAAAGCCACATTTGTTGACATAAAAGTGAGGACCAAGTTTAAGTGAAGAGCTAAAGTAAGAGCTCACCAAGGGCCGAATGATCTAGAACATTCTGCTAAGACAACCTGAAACGCAGAGAAGTCAGTCACGCAGATGAAATGCTTGACCTGTAACAAAAAATAAAAGCAGCATCAGTTGTTTGTGAACCACATCGCTTACCTCTGTATTTTCTCCTAGAATTCCAAGCAAAAGTGTCATCAACTTGTGGGGAAAAGACACGGGCTTAAACTGCATGCATTTCTGAGCTAGGTTGTTCATGCTCTCTAAACCCTGATTCAGGATAAGGAAGAATGCTTATTCATCCTCCAAGTTCAGATTAAAAAAAATCCTCCAAGTAATGAGCGTATGATATGAAAACAAATGAACAAAAAGCACCCAGGCCATAATAGCAAAACCTCATATACAATTACCAATCATAAACTTAAAGCTTATGTGTAGCCAAACAGAAGATAAAAGTAGGCACGGACCATAGTAAATGGCCTAATGTGTAACAAGTACGAAACATGCAGCTCCATCCAATGACATGTCGCAGAGGAGAGAATATTAGCATTTCCCAGCATGATTTGCAACAAATTCTTCAGGCCCTCTCTGGTCTGACGGTGATCGCACTGAACCCAGAAGGCACTGCAATCCAGCTTACTTATCTGTCCCCGCCATTTCTCCCATGCCTAGTGGACAAGGTAAGTCAGCTATGAAAAGGAAAAAAATGATTCATAGAACCATCCACAGATCCAAACATACCTTAATAAAATCCGGCTTGGTTCCAAAGTATTCACCTAATTTTCCAGGTGCTAATTCAAGACGCATACGTGGCATTTTTGAAATCAGAACAGCAACGGCTTCAACCAGTCCATTTTCTGTCTGTTCGTCCAGGCAAAATACTACATATTAGTTGTAGGCTTGCAGCAACATCTTTACCAATTTCGGATTACGAAACTTTGTAGATAAAAAGACATGAACTCAAGAATCAACTACTTTTTTTTTTTTTGAACAGAAGAATCAACTACTTTGAATAGCTATATTAGGACCAAATTTCACATAATCTACGAAAAAAGAGCATAAATAGTCCAAAATCAGACAACAACGGGCATAAGGCTTCAGTATATATGCCTACCAAACATTTTTTTTAGGACACTGTCGTTTCCCCCTTTTTTTGTATTGTCATTCTTTGACTCTCTGCATTTCAAGTTTACCTTCTAAAGTTTAAGCTTTACTTTCATCTGGAAACCGTGAACCATGGAATGCTCAACTTCAAGATTTAAAAGGGAGATATCACAGCAGAAGAGAACAGATTACAAGGAAAATTACTTTAAATCAAACAAGAAAGCTTGAAGATGCCAATAATGGAGATACAGGAACAGGTTTGAGGGAGTTGGTTTAAGCATAACAATGCCTTTTTGATAGAGTCAAGAGTGTCCATTGTATAGACTAAAGAGCAATTTACTAGCATTTTGCTTATAGGGAGTAGTGAGGGGAATCCGTCTTGAACAAATCTTAGACTGTACAGATCTCTTTTGACTCTTGGGGCATATAGAGCCTTTTGTCATTTGGCCTTTTTCTTCGTATGAGGGCGGCCTTCCCCTATGCCTTATCTTATAATGCACACTTACCGGTCATCAGAAAAAAGGATCAGACAAGGAGAATTCACTAGGCAATCTGAAACTAGAAAAATCAAACATAGAGACTGAATTTATGCTGTTGAATCCCAAAGGCTGAGTTTGCTACTGAAGTTCAAATTTCTCATAGTCAATAAAGAGGTATTGTGGCATACAAACCTCACGGCTTCCAACCTGATTCAGCTGATAAGATCCATGCAAACGTAACATTTTCACCTGGACATGATAGCTACCAATATGAGTCCTGTTATTTCCATAATAGCACGCAAAAAGAAAAATAATTCTTATAAAACTACTAACCGCAACATCTAGCCAGCCAACTGCCAACGCTGATGATATTGCTTCCCAGTATTTATCATCATCTTCAATTGCCTAAGGACAGGTTCACACAAAACAAATGTGTTTAACAAAGCAAATTTATGAGCATAAAAACTCTGGAAACCAACTAATACCATTCCTAAAAATCTACCTAGGCTAAAAATTCTACTGGATAGGCTCCATTACCAGCCAGGTAGCATGACAACAACATAGTTAACCTACATAGCCAATTAAGCAACTAATTATCGCAATGGTGCACCCTACCTACTAACAAGGATAGATAACAAAGACAGATCTTACAAAATAAGTCAATTAGATGAGGCCAATCAGAAATTTAGTCACTAAATATGCAATGAGCAACCTACCAAAATCAGCAATTAAGCAACTAATTATCGCAATGGTGAACCCTACCTACTAACATGTATAGATAACAAAGACAGATCTTACTTAATAAGTCAATTACACAAGGCCAGTCAGAAATTTAGTCACTAAATATGCAATGAGCAACCTACCATAATCAGCAATTAACTTCAGAGAAATACAATAAAAGCATTGCTACAAAGAAAATTGTACTTGATAATAGACTATCACATTCCAACAACTGAATTTTGCCTCCTTTCCCCAAATAATATTAAAGCACGAAGTCAAACCTGCAAACTGGCAAGTTCCTTTTGAAAGTTGACAAGTTTTGAATGAACTGTTGGCTGAGTTCCTGACAGTAAGCTATCATAATCCTGCCACACAAAAAACTAGTTTAGCATGCCTTCAGAGAAAAGGAAAAAACAAAAAACAAAATGGATTGGAAGTCAAATAGGGATTTTTTACTCACAACAAATAACTTTTTAAAAGAGGTTCTTACCGCTAACCAATCAACAAGCTGTTCAGGAGTCCAAGCTTGAGATTTGTGGTCTGCATAAAATATCACCATCAACTCCCATGCAGCTTTCAAGCAGGTTGGCTCCTCAACTTTCTAATAAGATTTGTGTACAGGCACAATAACACGCGTTAAATTTGGAACCGGCTAAGACAGTCTATGCATTTCGAGGTCTGATTCTGCGTGGTTAAAGCCCCACAAATCAAATATATCCACAATGCCTCGTAAGAAACACTGGCTCACCTTTAATACTGCCTTCGTGTCTACAATCCCTACACTCAATGACAACTTGTGACCTCCAAGAAGAAAACCTATATCACGGCTATACTCCATGACATAATCCAACCTAATTATGCCAGAGAAAAAGATTATTAGAATTCCAAACACTGCTGAATAGCAGACACGATCAGTGTTCTAAATGGCACTTGGCAATAGTAGGGCGGCGACCCACCTCCAAGTGCCTAGGTTGCCTAAGGGCCGCCGAGGAGTTTGGCGGTTTTTGTTTTTTTTTGGTATTATTTTGATATTTTTCATGTATATTATGGTATTAATATATACTAAAAGGACTTGGTGTGCAATTTACCATAACACACACATATATATAATACTATATACATATTCAGTACAGTGTTTTAAATGGCGAAAGGCGCACCAAGGCGCAACGGTCCCTTGAGGCTTTAGGGCAAGGCGCAAGGCGCAAGGCGCGGCGCGCGCTTTATTGATGCGAAGCGCAAAAAAAAAAAATTCTTCGCAACGAGGCAAATTTTATTAGAACAAGTTTTCAACACAAAAAAACACTTGTAAAACTTTCAAATGTCATAAAACATAATATGTCAATGGTTAAACGAAAGTACCAAACACTAAACATAACATATCATCCATGAAAAGCTAACACAATAATGTTTAGCCTTAAAGAGAAAACAAAAGGATTAAAGGCAATAAAATCTAGAGGCATGCATAGGCATTAATCATCATTCTCAGAACCAAGAACTTCATCTTCAATTTCGTTGTCATCATCTGATGATTCTGATTTATATCCTTCCACATCTTCTTCCTCCTCCTCATCTGGCTCCCATTCTCCCTCTTCATTCTCCTCATCTATAACAGATGTCTATCCTCTTGAAGCATTAGCCTTTGGAGTTGGTTTTGCCATTTTCGCGATAGGTGTTGGGTCCTTTTTACTAGAATATTTTCAGATGTCGTCTACAATTATTAATAAGTACAAATAATACCATGAAGTCAAACACATATAGCAGGAAAAAAAAACCTGGAGTTCAAAGAAAAGAAAGCCCATTGGTGTTCAAAGAAAAGAAAAGAAAGCTGTATTCAAAGCTAGTGTCCACAGCCTTTAGCCCACTGCCCACCAGCCGGCAGCCCACAACCCAGGAGTTCAAAGAAAAGAAAGAAGAGGAAAAAAAAAAAGAGAGAGAGAAAGAAATTGGCCAGGAGTCTCGGAGAAGATGAGGAGAAGAGGAGAAGAAAGAAGAAGTCGCGGAGGAGGAGGAGGAGGTTACCATTGCTGGTGTCGACAGAAGCTGCTCTGGATCGACTGAGACTCTCGATCGACTGAAGCTGCAGCTGCTTTCTTGATCGCCTGAAGCTGCTCTGCTGTTGGGTTACGTTGGGTATGAATCATATGGTTGATTTAGGGCTAAATCAGACTTAAAAGAAAAATTATTCAGTGCATCGCTGCCATTGCATGTGTATTCTGCACCGTCGGATCAATTTTTGGATCAAAGGCTAAAAGCGTGCGCCTTTGCGCCTTGCGCCATAGCGTGCGCCTTTCTGCTTTGCGCTATAGCGCTATTCTTTGAAGCGCAACACCTGCGCTGCGCTTTGCGCGCTTTTGAAATCACTGATTCAGTACACCATTTTCAGATCCAGAGAGGATCGAGAAACCCACGATCGAGAAACCCACCATCGTCGGTTCGCCTGCTTCACGCCGATCGTCGTCACCAGTCACCGATTGTGGTCTGGTATGTCTTCTCTCTCTCTCTCTCTCAAAATCTCTATCTCTATCTCTATCTCTCTCGCGTCTCTCTCTTTCTGCTCTCTCCCTCTGTCTCTCGTCTCTCACGCTATCGTTTTGCCGCCAAGCTTCACCTAGCCGCCTAGGCGGCCGCCACGCTCCACCAAAGTCCGCCAAGGGTCCCTCGCCGCCGAACAAAATGCCAAGGGGGTAGTCGAGGCGCTAACCCTCCGCCTAGGCCGCCATTTAGAACACTGGACATGATAGAGATATTTGTTAAAAACAAAAAAGAATTATTATTAGAATCCCAAATTCGATATGGTTTTGTTTGGTTCACTACTTCTATGCTGTGATTGAGTTGAGTGATAGTGTAGTTAGGCAACCCTGAAAGTACGCAGTTTTTGTAATCTGGAGCCCGTGGAATCTTATTTCATTGGTTTTACCTCCAATCATGCTTGAACCCCCTGTTTGAAAAAAGCCCTAAAATTTTATTTTATTTTTTTTCATATAATTTGATAATTCTTTCATATTGGCTGAACTGGATCCTTCCTACACAACACGAGAAATGTAAATTTACTTGGGAGTAAGTAGATCATATAGCTCAAAAAAACAATATAAACTAGCCCTGATAAGTTCTCCATGAAAATAGATACTATTTTTATCCTATATAGTTTGTTGTATGCTTTGTGCATAACAATGCTTTGGACTATCAATGAAGAAAGCATGGTAATGTGCACAGAAATTGAATTGGGTCTCTAGACCTGCCTTCTCTGATGCCATTTGGCTTTGATCTGGGGGCATGGTTCTGCAACAAAACAGGTATAGGAAGCCAATGTTTCAGTGGTATTCAAAGAAGAGTCACTTTGTGCATATTGCCAAAAATTAGGTCTGTTTCCAATCTTCTCCCACCCATACCCCAATGATTGGGGATTACATGGGTCCTGTAGTTTTGTTATAGTTTGTTGTACGCAAAAGAATTTGTTTACATTTTTGTTGAAAATCCTGCAGCCACCTGCCTCCAATACTAAAATGGTGTACAAAACCAACAAATCCAGAAACAAAAATTGCACCGAAAAACTCCTAATTCAACGGCTATTAAACTGAATTACCACTCGGCATCATACGGAGACGAGACTGCTGACATTTTTGACACGGCCGCCATCGAGTTCTTACGGCTCTGAAGAAGAGCGAAAGGAGAGACTGAACCGTAGGCGATCCTCCGCCACTGTGCGTGGTCGATCTCGCCGTCTCCGTTGCCGAGCTTCACCTCCACGACCTTCCCCCTAACAACTTCACTGTCGTCAGCTTCGGACTGAAAACCCGACACTCGGAGGGAGTTGCCACGGGACCAAGAGATAGAGAAGCGAGCAGCGATTGGAGGCTTGAGGCCGTGGCGGAGCGGGTACACCACGGGGCCGACTTCAGACGAGAATGGGACGAGAGAGGTTTCGCCGAGATCTGACGTCAGGCCGGGCATTTTCGTCGGGAAGATTGTCGGAATCTAGTTGGGCTTAGTGGGCAGGTTCTAGGGTTTTGGAGGGGTTTCCCCTGCCTCACCCGGAATTCTTTTAGAAAAGAGATGTCTAGGTTAGGTTTGAATAATATTCTTAGGCCCGACTTTTCGCAGCCCTTCATTTTTACTTATAGCCCATTAAAACATTTTCAATTATACTCGATAGTTAGTTATCGAAATTGAGCTACATTTTCAGCATTCAATTACTAAAATATAATATTTTTTTCAACAGCTATTTACCGAAAATGTATATTTGGCAGTTGTTTACCGAAAGTTGAACATATTTTCGACATGTAGTTACCGAAATATAATCTTGTTTTCAACAACTATTTACTAAAATGTTATTTATAATTTTCAACAACCACTTACCAAAATATAGTGGGTTGTGGGAGAAAATAAAGGGTTGCGAATAGCCGCGCCCTATTCTTAAATGAGTTTTTTGGGAAAATTTCAAAATAGCACCTGAATTTTGCACTAAATGTCACAGAAACACCTGAATTTAAGTTTAATTCAATTAAACACATGTACTAACAAAATTTCCAAATTTATACCCCTGCCATTATACTCCATCCACTCCGTCCCAAAAATTGCTGACATGACATCTTCAACCCATTTAAGTTGCCCCATTGCACATGTTTCCAATAGGGGACGATGCACCCAAGAGAAACCCATCACTTTACCCATTACTTCATATTTTCCTTATGGTCTCGAGCAGAAAGAAGAAAAAGTTAGGGTTTCCTCTAGGTCTTCACGGTAGAACTCTCAGGGTGGGTTTGGATTGACAAATTAAGTAACTTATTTTTTCGTCTTTATTCAAAAAAAATTTTTTTTTGCATTTGTTTATTTTGTGCCAAATTTTTATGACTTATTGATTCGTCTTGACGAGAAGAATCGGAAAAGTAAAAAATTTTGATCGAAATTCAACTTATTTTACTTATTTTTGTCTTTTTAAAAAAAATTACGAGTTTCAATAAAAAAATTTACTTCTTCGATTCCTTTCGTCGTGAAGAATCAATAAGCGACAAAAGTTTAACACAAAACTAATAAATGCGAATTTTTTTGAATAGACAAAAAATAAGTCACTATTTGGCTTTTAAAGCCAAAATTGGCCCTCAGTTCTCTTCATCATCTGTTGAACAAGGGAGGAGGAAGGGCTTTAGGTCTAAGGTTGAAGTGAGGGAGATCATGGAACAATAGCAAGACTTCTAGAGAGAGAAATGGAGGGAAATCAATTAGATTAAGATCATTTTCCCTCCAAAATGTGAGGTAAAGTGAGGGGTTTGGCTTGGGTGCATCATTTCCTATTGGAAACATGTGCAATGGGGCCACTTAAACGGGTAAGAGATGTCGCGTCAGTAATTTTTTGGACGGAGTATAACAGTGGGGGTCTAAATTTGAAAATTTTGTTAGTACATGTGTTTAATTGAAATAAATTTAAGTTAAGGTGTCTCTGTAACATTTGGTGCAAAATTTAGATGCCATTTTGAAATTTTTCCGAGTTTTTTAATGAAAATATATGTGGAATTATCACTCATTTTGCTACTTCATTCTCGAACTATCAAAATCAGTTTTTTTTTATCAAAATCCTATTTTGTCCTCCCCTAACGGCATCCACTATTTTTTACGGCAAAATACATGTGCTGTGCATGTGGGTGTTTGAAGGGCAGAAATGGAAGTAACATTTTTTCCTTTCATTCTAGCGCCAAATCAGATTGTTGTTCCCTCCAATTTGGGTTCTATATACCCCATGATAGAGGGAAAAAACAAAGCCCTCCCCCTTCTCCCTTGCCTGCATCCCCCCATCCATGGCTTCCAAAAACAGAGCCCTCCCCTTACCTCCATCCCCTAGCCCTTCCCCGCCAGTTTTAAGCACCTATTCACCAAATTTCAGCGCATACTCGGAGTCTTTGATAAAAAATTAAAAGGTCAAAAAAATTGAAGGGCACAATGTAACTTTGTTAAACAGTAGCTATTGCCAGAAAGAAATTTCTTTTCTTATTGCGCAATAGAAAAAAAGACCCATCAAATAAAGTATCAGAAGTTAAAATGAGCACCACATAATTTGGCTACTTTCATATTCTTAAGATATATGAAAAACCTACAACGTCACACGTGGAAAAGAAATTTACCACCAAGAAATCTACGCTACAAGTAATGCAGTAAGCCAATTCAAAGCAAAGTAAGCAGAATGAAGAACTGATAGCAACCTATTTAACAAGTTTACAAACTCACCTCTGCACATTTTTTGGGTATCACGAGACGTGTCAGCTTGTGATTAGTGCCACTAGCAGACAATAATTTCTTCAACAAGGGAATGACAACAGATTTTGTTCTCACATATAGTCAAGGATTATTGACTTGAAAGTGAGACGAAGTAGAATTCCCATTAAAGGTATGAAATGTCACATTAGAGCTAAGGATGGTGACTGTTAAATCAAAGTGTCTATGGTAAGAAAAAATTGGTTTCAGAACCTCAGATGACTTTCATCATAGATTGATATGCTTTGGATTTGAAGAAGGAAAGAAGAGAGGCCTGGTCTTGGTGTTGTGTTGTTTACGTAACAAGAGAATATGAGAGTGAGAGAGAGAGAGAGAGAGAGAGAGAGAGAGAGGGGGGGGGTTTATCCGGCTTTGGGGTAAAAAGATATGAAATGGCATTTTTGCCCTTCGATTGGGTACAAGAAAGCCACGTGCTTGGCACATGTTGTATTTTGTTGTAAAAAATAGTGGATGCTGTTAGGGGAGGACGAAATAGGAGGGTTTTGGATAGTTTGAGGAGGAAGTAAATGATTTTGATAGTTCGAGGACGAAGTAAGAAAATGGATGATAAATAGTTCGAGGGATGTTTTCATAAAAAAAACTCTTCTTAAATTAATTGAATGATTCATTTTACCCTTTGTTATTACTTATATCTATATTTGATTGTACCTAGACTCCGTTCCATTAACAATTTTTTATTTTTTTACATTTTTTACTTTCTCATTGAGACGAATCAAAAAAATAAAAAAGTGAGACGCAAAACTAAAAAACGCGAAAAAAAATTCGAATAAGAACAAAACCCAAAAAAGTCCTAAAAATCTTATTGGAACAAGACCTTATTCCTTAATTATAGTCATAGATATGGATGGTTACCGTCTCTCAATTAAATGAATTTTCTAACTCCTTTTGAACGGTGGAGGTTAGAACCAACAGAGAACTAGGACAGATGCTGTAGTTGCTACCTGCATTTTGAATGCTACTCTTGTCGTCCCAAAGTTGGATCAAAAGTCGTTTTGGAATGATGCAAGTAACTTTCTGAGATCTTTGATGTTGAGTGGTTCATATCACATCTAGCGAAAGATGTTAAAATTATAAAAGAGCTACCAAGAATGGACGGAAAGATTTGGATCTAAAACTATTCGATGGTGGTGACAGATACTTGGCTCTAATGATGGGTTGCAGATGGTGGTTGAGACGATGGGTGGCGGATGCTCGGCTTTGGTGACAACTCGCTCCTACCCAGAGACAATGGGCTAATTTTTGGGTTGATCGTGAAGTTTAAGGGTTTTTTTTTGTAAGATTAGAGTAGGGTTTACTTCAACTTTTTGATAGGCTTATTGAATTTTATGATGTGTTGTATGTTATGTTGAAGATACATTTTCCTAGTTTATTTTCAAAAATATATCATGAAGATAGATGATATGTTTGAATGAATTATTTGTCCTATGGTATGTTAAAAGATGGGTTTTCGTAGATTATTTTCAGAAATATGTCATGAAAGTAGATAGTACATATATTTGTTGAATCTTGCTTTTCATAGAGTAATTTTTGAAATAGCTCTTACATAATTGTTGAAATAGGTCATGAAATAAATGCTATATTTCAATAAGCATGGTAGATTTAGAAAACGAGATCATAAATTGTACAAATATGTCAAGAAAATAGATCATGGAATATCTCAAAATTGTCATCAATATTTTTGCAAACTTATCTCATGTGTGGCTCACGTCTTCACGAATTTATTAATGACAATTTTGAGATATCCCATGATGATGATGATGATGATGATGATGATGATTATTATTATTATTATTATTATTATTAACGTGATGTTTGGGTTATTTATGATAAATTTGTCATATCATGTTTGTACGTGAAATATCCACCATATTTGTATTCAACAAGTTAATTCTGTTTTTTTATATAGTTTGATAGTTTTATGAATTTTTTTTTGAGATAAATTAGCTTGAAATTAAAAATGGTTAACCGAATATACAGCCTATAAGGGGCATACCCCAGAAGGGAAAAAAAGGGAATAAGAAGATTGAAAAAAAAAAGTGATAACCCATGCACAACCTGCATGGAAAGTAGGGTAGAGTAAATAACATAACATAAGTGCCATGTGTGATGAGATCATATCCATTGCACTGTCCATCTAAGCGGAAGGATAGTACAACGGGGTATGATATGAAGTGATACTATTAGTAATAACATGAAATTGAACTACTAGTACCTAGCACATCCCGCTAGGTTAGGAAATCAAATAAATAGTAACGACCAGTGTCACGCCCTCAATTTTCAACATAATTAAATAATACATTTCAATAAAAGAGAAACCTCGCATATCATATACGTTACCGAAAGGAGTTTTCCACCTGTTTAATTTACAAACAAGTCCATAAGTTTAGATAATTACAACTTTAGTCAAAAAAAAAATTCCGTAGTAATTATTTGCAAAACCATCTTTAACAAAAATGGGATCTTCACAAGGATGACGAAATAATCGGTGATGTCAGCTTCCAAAGTCTTTTACCGTCAAACACACAATGCATGCAATCTATTGCCCAGCATCAGAACCTGAAAAGAAAGATTTTACTGAGCTACACTAGCCCAGTGGAAAAGTCTACACAGACTCTATATGCAAATGTAATGAGAGATGCCGAGAAAACACAGACTTTCAAACAACGGAGAAGCACATATAAGACAGAAGCACTGTATCAGAATCTAAGAACTTACACGAACACTTCACTCTTATTAACCAACCTATCGTTGTCGTTTGAATTCCTTTATATCAGATATTTCCACCCATAGTCACTAGCTATTTACTTCTTTAACTAAACACATTAATAGACTCACGTTGTTGCACATTTGTCTATAATCAATTCTTATACATCGTATTATTATTCGTACGGTACTACAATCTTTCTTGTGTCCACCTTTATTTTCATCAAAACCCTTTGTTGCAAAACCTTTCCTTTTAATCAGATGTTTTCCATCGATAATCACTAGGGTCACCTCGAGTCTAGTTTCCTCGAGCGCAAGGTCACCCCGAGTCTATTCCCTCAATAATAATAATCGGTGGGGTCACCTCGGGTCTAGTTCCCTCGAGTGTAGGGTCACCCCGAGTCTTTTCCCGCAATAGAAATAATCAGTTGGGTCACCTCGGGTCTAGTTCCCTCGAGCGCAGGGCCACCCCGAGTCTTTTCCCTCAATAACGACCACTTGGGTCCCATCTCACACTTTTCATAATCATCATCATTTCATAATCCATTTCATCATCAATCTACTGATTGTACCACAAAACTTCAATTAATCTTTACTTAACTCCTCGAATGTACACGTTCATGCCTTTTCATTTGTTTACCTACTCGCGTCTGACAAAGCGTATTAAGCGCGCATATATATAATCCTATAATACTCTATCCATTAGTTTCTACACTCAAACCTCGTAGGGAGAGTGCCAAAAGGATTGAAAGACTAGACGAGTCGTGAGGACACAAGTTGTCATATCATCTCAAACGGTTCTTTCACAACAAGCATTCTAAACAATCCACTAGTCCACCACGTTCATTACATTTCCCAACGTGCCAAACTGTTACCCATATCAAGACTCCAAATAATTAATTAATACACGCCTTCTCCTTTAAGCATACCACAATACCACACGTCCTCACCGTACCTCTATGTACACCCCCATACCATCACATACCACATATCTACCCACGACTTGACTCTACGATGTCCGGTCATCTAGTTTCTATACACGGAGTCCGTAAAGACATGTACTAATGGAACCTAAGAATTTTACGAGTCATGAGAGAGAACGGATGGTAATACTACTCGTCGAATCCCTAAAAACATGTTCAAGTGTATCGTTCGTAAAACATTGTGCAATTCGAAGCTCATCCTCATTGTTTTAAAAAGATTTCACATTTTCGGACAAATCCAAGTTGGATGATTTAATGATCATGGTATCATGCACGATTGCCCATGCCATCATCATACATAATAAACTAATCAATCCATGGGAAGATCTTTAGGCTAGAAAAGAAAAGGTAGAACGTATAGGAGGAATTTGCTTTTTCAGTGGTGGTCTACCGGTAGGAACGTGGAGCTACCGGTAGGAATTATAAACAGTGGACACAAGTTTCAGCTGGTAAGAGTTCTACCGGTAGAAAGAAAAATAGTACCGGTAGGTAAGAAAATTTTATAATCCTACCGGTAGGGAATAAGTCCTACCGGTACAAACGCAAGGCAGAGAGTACTCATTTTTACGGCAACAAAATTCTACCGGTAGAGAAAAAGGTTCTACCGGTAGGAATCCAAAATTTGTCGAATTTTCATCAGATGACAGATTTTCGTCCAGACCAAACCACAACCAATATAAGCTCAAACAAAACATGGAGATACTCAAATAGGACATAAGAGAACCCAAATAACATATAAAGAGAGGTAGAATTCCCTACCTTGAGTACCCAAACACAAATCAAACAAATGGAGCAAGCCTTGCTTCCGGAGTTCCAAACCAAGCAAAAATACTCCAAATCAAGTCCTATCCAACGCGATACGAGCCCGGATACGCACGTAGATGATGGAGTTGAGAGTGATTGTTGTGGGTTTTAAGTGATTGGGTGAGAGAGTGAGAGAGATCTCGAGAGAGAGAGAGGAGACGAGAGAGAGCTGAGATAAAAATGAGAAAGAAAAGAAAAAAAAAAGTTTCTCCTGGTGATATACACGCCACACACATGCACCAATTACACTAAGACCCACGACTTTCCAAACCTTGCACATTAATCCTCCATTTTCATGTTTATGCCACTTTCATTCTTTTCCCCTACTTTCAAACATTAAAATTTAATAAAGAAAATTACAGGTCTCTACAACCAGAGATGACCAAATGATAACTAACACTGCAGACTAGCGGCAACGTAGCAATATGGCATCAAGGGAAGCTGAACAACTACTATAGAGGAACATGGCACCAAGAGAGGCTCAAACCAGAGATGACAGCATCCGACAGGGGGCCCTACCCTGCACACCACGCCCATTCCATCCGGCCTAATACGTCCTCATCCAAGCCTAACGCTCGCCAGAAACAACTTGCTCTGTAACGCCCCTATTTTTAGGTACGTTAAGGAAATAATTTATTACAGAAATAAGCGAGTTATTGCTCATTATTACAACACGGCTCTCATAAGAGCATTTGAAATTACAAAATAGATAACAAAAAGGGAACTAAGGATCCTATTCTACGGCTCCTCTTGTTCCTCCAACCTAGCGAGTTCTTCGGCTCCGAACGCCTCCAAGGTGAATAGTTCGTCATGTTCATTTATCAAGTCTGACATATTATACCGGTGTCGCCACCCATATAATATGCCAGGGTCACCAAAAAGGCAACACCATGAGCTACGAAGGCTCAATAGTATAATCCTAATACTAGCATCGATTTCCACATGATAAGTACATAAACAGTAATTAAAAGACAATAGTGCTGACACATTCGCGTTGGCTTTGAAACTACCGTTGGCGTTGACTCATCGTAAACCATTTTATTATTACCCTTTTTCAAAAACACCTTTTTAACTCACCCAACCTCTGTTCCGTCGTTTCGGGCTCCCGAGTATCCTCACAATGGTTCCGCCGCACCGGGTTCCCATTGGCACACATTGCATTGGCTCCGTACCGCGGACACCCAACCTCGGTTCCGTCGTTCCGGTCTCCCGAGTATCCTCACAATGGTTCCGCCGCACCGGGTTCCCATTGGCGCACACACACACTTACGTAATACCCTTGAAATAGTCATTACGTAGTTTCGAAGATATTTTCCAACCGAGAAAACACAACATCCTTGTTATACACACCCTAGGTGCCATGTTTCTAACTTCCTTGGTTTTTCGTGTCTCGTTCTCATGCAAGACTCCGCGTGTGAGACTTTACATACAACATGCATTCAATCCAACTTTGAAATAGTACAATAAGAACATCTAAGCAACATAGCATGCTTGAATTCCATAAACGACATAATCTTGCATTTTTACTTTTTCATCTACAATCAAGTAACTTTTTAATCTTTAGGAAAGTAAGTAGAGATTTCAAATAGCAAGATTTAAACTACTTATCGAAAATAAAGTAAGGATTGAACTACTTGAAAAATAGGTAAGGATCACTACCGTTCTTCTAGGCGGTGGTTTGGACGACAGTTTTGATTTCGGCTGCGTAACGGCTCTCGGATTGGTTCGAAAGGAAAAGTTTTGGATTTCTTTTCCTAGAAACAACTTCCTAACCTTTACTAAACTACTTTAAGGATCGTTGGGTGGTTTTGGGAGTGGTTTAGTGGTTTCACTCAAGAACTCTCAAGAACAAAGAAAGTTTTGAACTTTAGAACTAAGAATGCTTGGAATTCTAGAGAGAAGGAAGAGCTTTGGTTTGAGGTGTGAGTTTCAAGTGTAGAATAAGCTTCTATTTATAGGCAAAGGCTTCCCCCTCCCTCTTAAATGGCCGGCCCTCTCTCTCTCTCTCATTTCCCCAATTTTTAAATCAAATAAAATCCAACTTTTCTTGAAAGATCAATGGAAAATCCTAGGGTTGCATGGCTATGGTGTACTTAGATTGGATTCTTGAATCAATTGAAGGGTGGAGATGAGATTGGTACAAGATCTAAGGGTTCAAACAATTGCAAGGTGTTCAAAAGAGTACAATGGAGTTAGGATTTGGTTTGGAAGAATATAAATCTCAAATATTGGAAGTACAAAGTGGTTCAATGCCAAGATTCAAACAAATCTCCCTCCTTCTTTCCCTCACAACCGGCCCCCCTCTCTCCCTCTCTCTCCCACGGCTCTCTCTCCTCTCTCTCCCTCTCACTTTCTTGCTAAGTACATATATACATATATGCATGTGTCATATATTGCAAGAAAACAAATAAAAAAGTAGTTTCTTGGTACTAAAGATCAAAGGTAGCTTTAAGTCTAGGATTTTCCATTTATGCACACAAGTAGGCATAGGGTACTAAAGGCAATTTTATATCCATCTTAGGTACTAGGATATATATATATATATATATATATGTATATATATATATATACATACATATATACATATACAATGGGTGGTTAGAATCCCAATAAAAAAATATAAAAGGGTACTTTTGGAATAATGGTACCATGTACCCTTGGATTAAAATATTGATTACTTTCCCATGTGGTTAAAGAAAAACATTAGTTTAATAATCCCATGGTACTTTGGAAGATTCACCCTATTATCCAATGGGTGAAATTTCCCCTAATTTCTATTATCCAATGGATAATAGCTATTAGGTCACTTTTAAAATAATCAAAAAGTACTTTAAAGTAAGTATACTTTTAATATAAACAAATGGGATTCTATTATCCAATGGGTAATAGTTTCCCTAACCATTATTGTCCAATGGACAAAGAATAAAACCAATTTGATTAAAAGAAAAAGAATATTAAAATTCTAAGTCTAGGGTTCAAAAGGTTCAAAAGTTCCAATGAGGGGCAAAATGGTCAGTTTACGGTGACTAGAAGGCTTTCTAGTTTAGTTACTCCAACCGGATGGTTAGATGCTAACTAGGCTTGCTAAGTAGGACTAAAGTGCAAGAAATGAAACTTGAGGGACTAAAGCGCAATTATGACAAATTACAGGAATTAACGAAATTCAAGAAATTAAAATTAATAACTTGAATAATAAAAATAAATTTCTATTTATTTAAATTCAGAGTTATTACATGCTCTTAGCCCACTACCAATTACCATAGACTCCAGATGGGAATAAGCAAACCAAGCTACTAATACTCCAACCAACCCAGAGAACAAGCATAATACCCACTTCTATTAGAACATCTACTACAGAGGGACTAGGAACCCAGAGAGGCTCAAACTGGAGATGTCAGCATCCGACAAGGCTACCCTCCCAAGTACCCTGCACACCATGCCCATTCCATCCAGACTGCTACACCCTCAACCTAATCCCTTAGGCTCGCTAAAACCTAAAAGAGGGACAGAAAGAAGAGCCACAAAAGTGGCCGCTCAAACCATAGGTGAACCAAGCCGCCCCTTTCAATCAGTGCACTACCACTAATCTAATCAATGACAGCCAGCGAAGCTATCCCTTTCAATCAGTGCACGACCACCAATTTAATCAATGACAGCCCCATAAGCTACCTTTTTCAATCAGAGCCCAACACCGATCTAGTCAATAGCAGCCGCGAAGCTACCTTTTTTAATCAGCACAATACCACAATATAATCAATGATAGCCATGATCACAACCATACCATGCTCAACCACTCGGCTAATGAAGCAAAGAAACTAGGGATTTAAAGAAGCTCAACAAAGAGCTTGAATAATAAAACCAAAGATGGTTCCATAAATACTAACAGTACACTAGCCCAACAGTCCAGCAACAAATTTGACCTTAAACAGATATTCTAATTAGCATTTTGAGCACAAAGCTCCAATCTGAAGTGAAACGAAAAAGGCTATCCTCTAGATCTGGGAACCCAAAGTCCATACACGGTTACCTTATCGTCGTCTCTAATTAGAGCACCATCAAAATGAAGCTCTCAAGCCCAGGGCAGATTTCTAGTTCCCGGTTCCAGGTGGATGAATCCACTCGAAACCCATGGTAACGAACCCCATAAGGACAAACAAAAGGGGATACCTCCACTCAATTATCCACTTCATGAGTAGTCTGAGTTAAGAATACCTCTGATTTTAGAATGAATAGTTCCCACCGCCAGTATCAATGGGCACTCAATTGCAACTCGTTGGAAACAACCTTGGACGATTACTCTCTACCGATGTGCCACCGTTGTATCTCAGCCTTGACCCAAACGTGCCCTTTGCTGAGTGTGGATAGGAGCCGTGGGTTGGTGGTTTCCGGACAAGATCCGTCAACCATTAGATCTTGAGAACTCGCTGTCACGTCCTTGATTTTCAACATAATTATAAAAGATTTCCATAATAAAAATACTCACAATATCCGTACGGTACCCAAAATAATCACTGTATTCTCATTCCCACAGCAAATACTTCCAAGCTCACAAGGTTTCCAAAATATTGCAACATTGGCTCAACGGCCCCAAATTATCATAAGTATCGAATTTCAAAATAGAATTATGATTATAATATTCCAAGGCAAAGAATTACAATTTTTAGTTACAAATACATCTCTCAAAAGAAATTTACAAAAGATGGATAAGTAACTCTTTCAATTAGCTTTCAAAGCAATGTCCACACGTCAAGCACTCCAGCATGCAAGCTATGGTTCCGGATTAGCACTTGAAAATAATATAAGGCTTGAGCTACACTAGTCCAGTAGAAAAGTCCATGCAAACTCTATATGCAAATGAGCGAGACAAACGAACGAATGATGGAAAATCAAGACAACGAAGGAAGCACAACTTTCATGAACAAAAGTCCCAAAATCTCCAATCTTTCTTTTATTCAACCCATTGTCATACCTGTTCAACTTATGTCTCAACATGTCGTGTCATCTGTGTGTCTGAGCCGAAGCTCCTGCCGGGCTAATTTTGGGACCCCGATATCCCCTGCCAAGCACCCACCATGAAGGTTAGGCCTTGAATGATCATTTTGAGCATAAGCTCCTGTCAGGCTAATTATGGGACCCTGATATCCCCTGTCAGGCACCCACCTGTCGATGGGCCCCGAATGTTCGCGCGTCATTCACATACTCATGTGTACCGTTCGTACAATCGTCGTGCAAGAAACTCATACTTATCATGTTATAGTTTCACTTACTTGAACAAATTCGTTAGACATTTCCCATTGATCAAAAGGACACGCCAGACTGCCCACTATTCTTATTATATATGATAAATTAATCATAATAACTCATTGAAATGGCAAAAGGCTTTGGAAAGGTGAAATTTCAACGGCACAGGAAGATTGACATTTACTGGTGGTCTACCGGTAGGGACAGTGGTCTACCGGTATAGTTGAAAAGCAGTGTGGGCAAAATTTAGATTTACAAGTATTCTATCGATAGGGGAAAAATATATATTGGTAGGTGTTCAAGAAAAAATGCTAGTTCTACCGGTCAAAAGAAAAATAGTACTGGTAGGTGGGAAAAATTAATAATCCTACTGGTAGGAAACAAATCCTTCTGGTACAAACACAAAACAGTGAATACACGGTATCAAAGAAACAAGGTTATACCGGTAGAGGAAAATGTCCTACCGGTACGAATCCAGAATTTTGGCGATTAATTATCAGATGAAAGATTTTGATCCAAACCAAACAACAACAAATACCAGCTCAAATAAGACATAGGAACACTCAAATAACATATAAAGAGAGGTAGAATTTCCTACCTTGAGTATCCAAGCCAAAAACAAAAAGATTGAGCGAACCCTAGCTTCCGGAGTCCAAATCAAGCAACAATACACCGAACCAAGCTTTGTCCAACGCGATACAAGCTCGAATATACTAGTAGACGATGGAGTTAAGCTTGATTGTTGTGGGTTTTGGGTTTGGAGATGAATTTTTGGTTGAGAGAGTGAGAGAGCTTGAGAGAGAGAGAGAGAACAAAAAGTAAAAATGAAAAAAAAGAAAGAAAAGTTCTCCTGGCATATACACATGCACAGTTACACTAGCACCCTCGACTTTCCAAACCTTGCACATAGGACCCCCACATTCGTTTTCATGTCATTTTCACCCTTTCCTTTTCTTTTATTTTCTTTTACTACAATATTAAAATTAAATAGGAAATTTACGGGTCTCTACATTCTACCCTCCTTAAAGGAATTTCGTCCTCAAAATTTTCCATGCCAAAACTAGCTAACATATACACCTCATATGCATGCAACAATTATAACTACCTATATGATGCAACAAGTCAAATACCATGATACTTTAGATTTCAAACACTCACATTGGTTCATTCCAGAAATAGATGCGGATACTTTTCTCTATACTCATCCTCCCTTTCCCAAGTCGATTCCTCGCTACCCTGACTCCTCCATAAGACTCGAATCAATGGTATCGTCTTACCCCTCAATACTTGATCGCGTGAATCTAGAATACGCACCAGTTCTTCCCCATAAGATGCATTGGACTCTAACTCGAGTTCGGACCACTCCAATACATGCGACCGATCTGGCTCGTACTTTCTCAACATAGACACACGAAACACATCATGTATGCCCGATAATCTCGGTGGCAAAGCCAAACGATATGCAACCTCTTCAATCTTCTTAATAATGTCGAACGGCCCGATATAACCCGGCGATAGCTTTCCCTTTTTCCCAAAACATGATAAACCTCTACGCGGCGATACTTTAAGGAGCACGTGATTCCCCTCTTCAAATGACAACGGGCGACGACGACGATCGGCGTAATTCTTTTGTCCACTTTGCGCGGTCAACAATTTTTGACGAATCACCTTAACTTGTTTGGTCATTTTTTCTTGAGCTTTCTTAAGGCGTTGGCGTATTGCTTTCATGCTCTCGGAGGTCTCCTTAACCATGTCCGGTCCTACGAGCGTAGCCTCTCCCAATTCAGTCCAACAGATAGGCGATTGACACGATCTCCCATATAAAGCCTCGTACGGTGCCATTTCATACTAGATTGATAGCTACTGTTGTACGCGAACTCGACTAACGGCAAATGATCTTCCCAACTACCTCGAAAATCCATGACGCAAGCCCGAAGCATGTCTTCCAAAATTTGAATCGTTCTCTCGGATTGCCAATCGGTTTGAGGATGATACGCGGTACTAAATACGAGATTTCTACCCCAAAGCAGCTTGCAAACTCTGCCAAAAACGGGCGGTAAATCTTGGATCACGATTGGACACGATGGATACAGGAATCCCATGAAGTTGAATGATCTCTCGAATATACAAACGGCTAAGCGCATCAACGGAATCGGAAACTTGAATAGGCAAGAAGTGAGCGATTTTAGTCAAACGGTCCACGATTACCCAAATAGTGTCATGCCCCCTCGGCGATCTCGGTAAACCCGTGACGAAATCCATGGTCACATTCTCCCACTTCCATTCGGCTATTGGCAATGGTTGTAACTCCCCCGCGGGTCGTTGATGTTCGACCTTCACTTGTTGGCACGGTCTCACTTGGACACAAAAATCACAGCGTTCGTCTTCATTCTGGACCACCAAAATTGCCTACGCAAGTCGTGATACATTTTCGTCCCTCCTGGATGTACGGCTAACGGGGAATGATGAAATTCTCGCAAGATTTCTTCTCGACACGAAACGGGTACGAACAACTTTCCTTGATAGCGCAAGCTTCGATCGACGTGTATCATCCACCCTTCTTGAGCTTTTCCATCAAGGAATTTAGTACGAAGTTCCTCTGCTTCTTCATCGTGTTGTTGAGCCTCAATCACTCTAGTCGATAAAGTCGATTGCACCGTCAAATTACACAACGTGACCCTTTCCCGAACATCCTCAAGGTACATGGCATAGGAGCCCAAATCGTTCATTGCTTTCCACTCATGAATCGCTAAGCTCGCAAGATGTGTCGGTTTTCGACTCAATGCGTCTGCTATAACGTTCGCTTTCCCCGGGTGGTATTGCAATTCGAAATCATAATCCTCCAAGTGCTCCATCCAACGGCGTTGACGAAGGTTAAGTTCCTTTTAGAACAGATATTTCAAACTCTTGTGATCGGAAAAGACTTCAAACTTTTCACCGTATAAATAATGGCGCCAACTTTTCAAAGAAAAAACGACGGTCGCAAGTTCTAGATCGTGTGTCGGGTAATTCCGCTCGTGAGTTTTCAACTGTCATGACCCATACGCTACTACTCGCCCCGCTTGCATCAACACGCATCCCAACCCTTCCTTAGACGCACCACAATACACGGAGTGGCCAACTCCACACTTGGGCACAATCAAAACAGGTGCGGTCGTCAATCGCTTCTTTAACTCCTTGAAAGCTGCCTCACACAAGTCACTCCAAACAAAACAGGTTCCCTTACGCGTCAATCTAGTCATCGGTGCAGCTAAACGAGAAAAGTCAAGGACAAAACGACGGTAGTATCCGGCCAAACCCAAGAAACTACGGATTTCGAACACATTCTTCGGTTGCTGTTAATTCAGAACCGATTCTATCTTTGCTGGATCAATAGACACTCTACCTCTCGAAACCACGTGACCCAAGAATTTGATTTCGGATAACCAAAACTCGCACTTACTAAGCTTAGCGTATAGCTGGTGCTCTCTCAAGAGTTCAAGAACGATGGTAAGATGAGATTGATGTTCCTCCTCCGTAGGTGAATAGATCAAAATATCATTTACGAAGATGACGACAGAGCGATCAAGATAAACACGGAAAATACGATTCATCAAGTCCATGAATGTAGCTGGAGCGTTCGTCAATCCGAAAGGCATAACAACGAACTCATAATGACCATAACGAGTGCGAAAAGCGGTTTTAGGGATGTCCTCTCTACAAACCCTCAATTGGTGATAACCAGATCTCAAATCCATTTTGGAAAAGCAAGTCGCTCCCCGAAGACAAATCATCAATTCTAGGCATAGGATACTTGTTCTTAACAGTGACTCGGTTTAGCTTACGGTAGTCGATACACAAACGGAGTGAACCATCCTTCTTTTGAGTGAAAAGAGCTGGTGCTCCCCATGGTGACGTACTCGGAAGAATGAAACCCAAGTTCTCCAATTCCTGCAACTGAGTCTTTAACTCTCTCAATTCAGCGGGTGCGAAACGATATGGAGGTACGGAGATAGGAGCGGTACCGGGAAGTAAGTCTATCGTGAACTCGACATCTCTCTCGAGAGGTAAACCAGGTAACTATTTCGGAAACACATCCGGGAAGTCGCAAACCACTAAGGGTAACTCCCCACGCATAGAGACATCCTCATCTAACGTCAAGCTTGCCAACAATGAGTAAACCGATTCTAGCTCATGAGGCCCACGCAAATACGCTCCAACGGTTCCCGATGCTCTCCGAAGAATTCCAAACAAGGACCCTCAGGGGGACAAATACGAACTCATCGCTTGAAACAATCGATGGTAGCATGAAACGTAGATAACCAATCCATCCCCAAAATAAGATCAAACCCTGACATTCCCAAAACAATGAAGTCAAACACGAAGCAACGATCACGAATCACTAACCGGTACAGTCGAAAAGCAGTGTGGGCAAAATTTAGATTTATAAGTATTCTACCGGTAGGGGAAAAATTTATACCAGTAGGTGTTCAAGAAAAAATGCTAGTTCTATCGGTAAAAAGAAAAATAGTATCGGTAGGTGAGAAAAATTAATAATCCTACCGTTAGGGAACAAATCCTACAAGTACAAACACAAAACAGTGAGCACACGGTATCACAGAAACAAGGTTCTACCAGTAGGGGAAAACGTCCTACCGGTAGGAATCCAGAATTTTGGTGATTTTTCATCAGATAACAGATTTTGATCAAAACCAAACAACAACAAATACCAGCTCAAATAAGACATAGGAACACTCAAATAACATATAAAGAGAGGTAGAATTTCCTACCTCGAGTATCCAAGCCAAAAACAAAAAGATTGAGCGAACCCTAGCTTCCGGAGTCCAAATCAAGCAACAATACACCGAACCAAGCTTTGTCCAACGCGATACAAGCTCGAATATACTAGTAGACGATGGAGTTAAGCTTGATTGTTGTGGCTTTTGGGTTTGGAGATGAATTTTTGGTTGAGAGAGTGAGAGAGCTCGAGAGAGGGAGAACAAAAAGTAAAAATGAAAAAAGAAAGAAAAGTTCTCCTGGCATATACACATGCACAATTACACTAGCACCCTCGACTTTCCAAACCTTGCACATAGGACCCCCACATTCATTTTCATGTCATTTTCAGCCTTTCCTTTTCTTTTATTTTCTTTTCCTACAATATTAAAATTAAATAGGAAATTTACGGGTCTCTACACTCCCCGAGGGAAGTCCTCCTATCGCCGTATCTTTGATCGAAATAAATAAAGACTGACAAGAGAAAACAGGAGATCCCCTTTCTCCGAATGTGGAATTCGGTAATGAAGTAAAGTGAATAAAATACACAGATTCTCCTTTAAACAAATTGTTTGAGGAGAACTGTGAATTCTTGGAACCCAAATAGAGCATTGATACCTCTAATTTGGTAATTTCGGACAGAAAATTTGGAAGGAGGAGTGCATTAAGAAGCTCTCAACTCTTTTAACTTTTCTCTCTCTTTCCCTGTTTTAGTTAAAAATTGTTTATAGTTTTATGATTTCTTATTTAGGTTTGAATTTTATTTTGAGATTTTAGGAAAATGAAAATTTGAGAGAGAAGTTTAGGGGAGAGACATAATCAAAAAGATTAGTTGATAGAAAAGTTTATAAGATTGGAGAGATAATTGGGATAATTAGAAAAGATAAGGAGAGAGAAATGGTAGTTTAGGATTTACAAAATAAGTTTTTAAACCCACTAAGATAAGGACTTAGCTACGTAGGACATGATCCCTATTAAAGTTCCCCAAAATTTAATGGTGTGTGTGGAAGTTTAAGGAAAGAAATGGAAAGGAAAAGAAAAGTTAGAGGGAAAATTGAACTTATTTTTCAAACTTTTCATTCTCTTTCTCTAGAAACTAAACAGTGGGAAGAAAACTTTTAAAATTTTCGTATCTTTTTCAATTTTTTTTCTCAGGTTGTAAACACACCAGCATTGTGTCACGCCCCAAAATTGGGACCACAACTAACCATGAACCATGAAACAATCATGGAACGTGAAGCCTAATTAAAAATATTTTAACAACTAGAACTTATGAAAGAAAAACTGGATATTTTATTACAATAAAATGTGTGTGTAACAACCCTGATTTTAATTATGCATAATACATGAATACTTGACATGCTTTAAGTTAATCTTATGGTTAAATAGCGTAGTTATTCTACTTGTGCGAAATGGATCACATATATATGTTTTGGATATCACCAATTGGCAAAAACTTGATAGGTGAGATACGATGACATGGGTACATGGGATAATTTTCCCTACGAAGACAAAAATAAAACATGCGCATAGTCTTCCTATTAACTCCACCGCTTCTTCACCTTCACCGTTTATCACCTAGGGAGAAAAGAGAGAGAGAGATGGCAAGAGGGAAAAAAATAAGAAAGAGGAGAATCAAGGGGAAAGGGTTTGGTTGGTTAATTGAAACTCTACTTTGGTAAGTTCATGTTCCTTACTTTTGATTTCTCATTTAATTTGTAGATATGTCATAGAATTGAACTCTTGAAACCATGGAACCCTAGCTATACAGTTGATGTTGAATTTTATTGATTTTGGAAGCAGACAGCAAACTGGGTCTTAGTTTTTATATAATTTCTCAATCTTAAACTTTGAATTAGGTATTGGTTCATTCGCAAGATAGAAAGTAGACTTAAAGCTTGTTCTTTTACTGCTAGAATCACTCAAAACCAGTGAGAATTCAATTTATAGTGATTTTCCGAAATCTGGGTTGAAACTAGAAAATCTGTTTCTAGACAGATTTGTGAACCAATTGTATTTACTCATTTTTCCATCATTAGAGTTTGAATTTGACTTGGGTTTCTTCACAACTTTTGTAGCTCATCCTGTTTCGTAACTTTTGACATTGGAATCACTGAAAAATATTAAAAGCACGATTTATAGTGATTTTTCCAAGTTGGACTGTTCTGTGATGTTTCCTGTTGAAAAACTATCATTGGTTTACCTTCTTGTGATGAATCTATTTGGAGTTTTGATTTCTAATATTTTTCTGAAGATTATAGTGAGTTAGCTATTTTAAGTCCTAGTTTTGCTCTTTTTGGATCTCAATTGAATTAGTTATGATTTATTTGGATTGAATTGAACTTAAACACTTCTAAGACATTATATTGAGCATCAGTAGGATCATTGAACATTGTCTAAACATATCTCCATTTGACTGAATATTATAGGAAGTTCGAGTCATCACGTGGATCAAGTTGAGTGACCTAATACCTAAATTACATGCACTCCGCTTGGTTCCCAACTTTGGGAGCAACTTTTAACTCTCGGCACAGTTTTCAATAAATCTCTCTTTATCTCTCTTTACTCATTACCGCTCAATTCTCAAAAATAACTTTCTTAAACTTAAACCAAACAAAGCCATGGTTTTATACAAGTTTTCTACTTCAATGCTTTACCGAACATGTTTTGTACTATGATATGAACTCCATGGAAATCAATGAAGGGTGGATACGTTTTCCTATGTAGCAAAGACATTCCAACAGATGACACATTAAACACTAAGGGTAATGCTAAGACGTCTAAGCTTATCCATTACTGGGGATGCCTGGTAGCTACACATGGCAAGGGAAATGTACTTTATATAGCAAGGCTATTTTCTATGATTGAATCTCTATGAAATGTTTTTACCATTGTCCATGGAAGGCGTGTGCTTGATTGTCAATATAAGAACTCCCCAAGCGTAGGGCTAATACGTTGATAGAAGCATAACAATCTAAAAGTCTGGGTATCGTACCCAAGGGAATATTAATCACGGCATGAATGGATTTGTAGATGTGAGAGTCGCGGCGTTAAGACAGCCAACTTTTAGATGTTTTTAAATGGAAGAAAATAAACGGAGATAAAACGAGGTTTTAAACTATTTAAATGAGTGGCTAGGTCTAGGGGGTCCTAACGCATCATAGCTTAAATCAATCAGCTAATCTCTTTGAATTTACTTGGTTTGAGATACGTGGCAAATGTTCTCAAACCGAAGGATTTAGCGTTAAAACAATTTTAGACTAGAAACAGAGTTTGAATACTGAGCAAGTTCTAGAGTTCATTTAGCAAACGCAACGGGTGACACCATCATGTGTGGAAAGTAGCACACTCTTGCCTACACATGATCAAAGAGGTTAACACTGTAGAGTTTTGATAGACAAAAATGAACTGACTTGATTTTCAAACTAAACATGAAGATTTATGAAGAGAAAAGCATGATCAATCCAAACCATGGAATGTTATTCACCCTGGCCAAGCCTAATTAACTACTCACTCATGCTAGAAAGGTAAAGAACAAAGCTAATTATGCAAAACATATTTAACCTATGGAAATTGAAATAAACTTGAGATTAGTAAAGATCGAGAGCGTAGCTACAATTTTAATGAATGAGAAAATTACAAACTACAATTATCTAGGAGTTTTTGTAGAAATTAATAAGAACACTTGAAGAAATTAACTGTTCCTTAGAAGTTGGTATTATGATTGATTCTACTGTGTTAGGTTGGAGTTTTGGATTCTTGGTCAAACATTCAAAACCCTTGATTTCTTTATTGTACTGAGCCTGATTGTTCTATGCATGGTATGAGTGTATCTGTTACTATTCTTATTAGATGGGTGGTAATTCGCTTGTTGAGTGGAGTCCCTACAGTTTGCGTTGCCTCGTTTTGGGCCCATTGATTCTGTGGCAAAATGTAGGCTCCTTGTGCCTCGCTTCTAGATTTTAGAAGTGAGTGCCGCATTAGGAATTGTTGGGTTCAGTTAGAGTTTTAGAATCTTGGTTTGCTTATCCCTTCTCTGGAAGACTAGTGGTGATGGATTTTGGCTGAGGGGGCAGGTTGTTTTTCGGCAAGCCTTAAGCTTGGATGAGGGAATATTAGGCCAGATGGATTGGGTGTGGTGTGTAGGGTAGGACCCCTTGTCGGATGCTGACATCTCTGGTTCGAGCCTCTTCTTGGTGCCTTGTTCATCCGTAGTAGCTGTTCAGCCTTCCTTTGATACCGTTTTGCTATGCTACTGCTACTCCTCAGTGATAGTTATTATTTGATCATTTTTGACCATGACTATATATTTCATTTTCTAGCCTGGCGGGATTTGCCAGGTAGTAGTTAACTTTCATGTTATTTTACTCGTATCACTACATATCATACCCCGTTGTACTATCCTTCCGTTTAGATGGATAGTGCAACAGGGGTATGATCTCAACACACATGACACTTTTGTTATCTTACTTAATCTACCCTACTCTCCATGCAGGTTGTACATGGAATATCGCACTTTTTTCAATCTTCTTTTTGTCCTTTTCTTTTTCTCCTAGGGTATGCCTCTTGTAAGTTATATATTCAGTTAACCTTTTCTAATTTCAAGCTAATTTACCCAAAAAAAGAAAGATAGGACAATACTAGAGTAAGCACCAAGAAACAAATCTAAGGGCAAATGTAACCTAGATCTAGAAAAAAACGTACTAGATATTTGTGAGGTGAGAGGTAAATTTATACACATGTCCTCTCTCAACAAATATCTCCAAAACGAACTAAAAGCTGCCACGGAATACCTCAGTATCGATACAACCCCTTTTGGTTGTGATACTGAGCAACTTTCTAGAACTCCTCTTGGCCACCGTAGCATCTTGTATCGATACAACCAAAAGAGTTATATCGATACCCAATGGCTACGAGCCCATTGGAATCTGCTTGCAATTTGTATCGATACCACCTTCATTTTTTTTTGGTAAATTAGCTTGAAATTAAAAGAGGTTAACCAAATTTATAGTCTACAAGGGACATACCCCAGGAGGAAAGAAAAAAAAAGGAAAAAAAAAGAGAGTAAAAAAAGTGCTATAACTCATGCACAACCCGCATGGAGAGTAGGATAGAGTAATGTATGTGACAAAAGTAGAGTAGGATACCGCCTTCGTCTTGGCATCCAACGGCCCCAGCCACCCGACGGCTCTTCGTTCCTTTGTTTCCAGGCTTCTACGGCTTCGTTCTATGTAGCCTTGGGCCTTGGACACCTCCACGCTTATTCCAAGCTTCAAAAACATGCTTTATTCAACGGTTTTCCTGCAAAACTAAAGAAACTACATTACGTGCAATATCGACTAAAAATGGTGTTTTATTCTAAATAATGCAACAAACTAATGAAC
The DNA here is from genome assembly GCA_019656275.1 of Rhododendron kiyosumense. Lineage (NCBI taxonomy): Eukaryota > Viridiplantae > Streptophyta > Magnoliopsida > Ericales > Ericaceae > Rhododendron > Rhododendron kiyosumense. The sequence continues at coordinate 3,137,420 of BPLS01000186.1, forward strand.
TTTAAACACCAAAGACTACGTTATTGGGTGCTTATTAGTGTGTAATTTATATATTGGTCATTCATACGAGTTTTGGCTTATGTTATTTTTTTACCTTTCAGGTAACGAAGAATAGTGTGATGCCATGGGATCTTTTGTCGACGTGCTATGTATGCAAAGATCTGTGAATAGTTAACTAGCTAGAAAAGCTAGAAATTTATATCTTAGCCGAACTTTGGTTTAGGAACTGCTTGTACATGAGTAATACGCACAACTCTGAGGAGTTATGGCTTGTAGATCCTTGTATAAGACATGTTTATTGATTAATGTAATAAAATGGTTTGTGCTTCTGCTATTTGCTACTTAAGTCCCTCTTAGTCATTTGCTTATATCAGGTTAACCATGTGAAATGGCCTTAGTGATTAGTTCACTGACACTTTGTTATGACTAACCTTAAGGGATGGGCTACGGTCGTGACAAAGTTTTTTGGTATTAGAGCAATGCGCTAGGATAATGGAATACACATCTAGCAATAACGACACACACATACCCTTAGAGCTATAGGACAAGTGAAATCTATGCACTAAAGTTGAATGTCAAATGCCTTGCTATGTGAATTCTGACGTGTTGCTATGTGTGGATATGCACATCTTATGTGAGTTTTATTTGTCTCTACAATATGGATTTCTTCCTTTGAAGTTAGTGAATGGAGCATAGGGATGAGCCAGAGGGGGCACAACCTTTAGTTGATAGAATGGAAAGGATAGAATGGGCACTGGAGGGGTTACTTCATGTGGTGAATCAATAGGCTCTAATAATCCTTTTAAGAGGCAGAATGTGAGAACATCTGGATGGTGTTAGGGTGGAAGTAATAACAATAGTAGTGGGTTCCAGCCATGTCCAAAATGTAGAAGGATGCACAGGGGTCGGTGTTATTGTGAGACGGGGTATGTTACAAATGTGGTGAAATGGGGCATTTTATCACTTATACCGTGCATAGAACAATTAGGCCCAGTACAGTAAAAAAATCAAGGGTTTTGAAGATGTGCCCCAAAATTCGGCATTGATATGAGGCCAATAACTAAACTAGGAATAAACACTTTGAAAATACCAACACATCGAATTAATGAGCACGCTTGTATTTCCAAAACCGGTTTTGAATCCCCTGCTCAATCAATACGAAAGCCTCACCTTCTTCTTCCCAAGAAGATGAGAAAACATAAAACCTAACTAGTTTACGGGTTTGCAAAACCACAAACAGTTACTTAACAAAACCAAGAAGCACAAAACTCTCCCAATTGACTGATTTAAATCTCATAAGAACGGAATACTAAATCCAGAGCCCATTATCTTCAGACGCAGTCGCCGGAATTCTGAGAACCCCACCACCCAGTCACTAATACCGGTGCACACCACCGCACCTGATCTGAGGTCCCCCACCTCATCAGTCGCGAGCCCCCCCGCCATTGAATCGACAGGAAGCCACGCGAACCAAGCACCCAAAGACCAACGACCACCCTCGCCGCTAGGCCGCTGGATGGTCGGAGCAAAGAGTAGGTGGGGAGGGAAAAGGAGCAGACTGGCGTAGATGAACGGCCGAGATAGATAAGTCCGTACGGGGATTCCTCTTGTTCCCTCTGAGATCGGCTCCTAGTGGATAAGAGGAAGCAAAGATCTCCTAAGGATAGCTGCGCCACTTGAACGGATGATGAGCCCCTTGAGTTACTGATATTGATTTTGATTCAAGCCTTGTCTCTGAGAATTCATGGATCTGGGAGAAAGTATGGTGGATTGATCGGGTATAACCCTTTTCTCTCTCTAGAAAGAAGGCAGAGCCCCCTCAAGGGGATCAGCAACTTGGTCCTAGGGGATTGCTTGTTTGTTTGGGAATTATTCATTATGAACCAACTACTATTAATTACTTCCGTAAGGGGAGAGTAATTTACTATCAAGATCAACACTCAGTTTTGGGGTAATCGTGATGTCACTTTGGACAATCTTATTCTTTATTTTAGAGGTAAGACAAATTATCAAGGAAAGGGTGTTGGGTTTACTTGGCATATGTCATTAATGCAAGGATTTGGGTGATAGTCAGCCAACTATCAGGAATTTGAGAAGGTTGGGTTTACTTGGCATATGTCATACAGTGTTGGTTCATCCCTTGGTAAGGTTGGATCCACACCAACTCTCGTGGCTGCATTTGGGTTATTCCAATACGTTTGGCTATTGGTTCGTGAGAATTGGTGCATCTATTGAGCATTTCCAGCAACTTAGGCTTTGGTTTTGTTTACTGATGGTGCATCTACAGATTACTACTGTTTCGATTACCATGGTTTTGGATTCATGCTATTCGGTTTGGTTACTAGTGGTGTTAGCTATATTGGCGAATTGTAAAGGGTTTGTTCCTTAGATCCAATTTGACCTATTCATGGGGGTTTGTCCCAAGAACTTATTTTCATTTTTCCATTCCTTCTTTTACCAGTTGCAATGCAAGAAAAGGTTGCTATGTAGGTCAAGGCTAGTTCATTCCATATTGGGTTGCCGCATTAGTTCGGTTATTTTCTTTATTGCCTATCTTTGGGGGATGTCCCTTAGACTTATTTGTGCCTCCAGGTTCACATTACTTGTTTTGTTGTGGCGTACGGGTTCACAATACCTATTTGTAGCAGGTGGATTGTTGTAAGCCCACTCCTTATGTTTTATTCCACAATGATCCATATCAGGCAAGTTCAAAGGTTCAAAACTTCAAGTCTCAAGATCTTCTTTAGCTCATATGTTGTCCTTTTGTTTTCTTCTCCTCTAGCTAGATGGTTGGAAACTTTAGGTTACTAGTATCCATACTAATCTAGCCACTTGGCATTTTTTTTCCTTTCTTTTGTTTCCTTTTCCCCCAGGGTATGCTCCTTGGGGCTGTATCTTTGGTTAGTCTTTTTTAATTTCAAGCTGATTTACCCAAAAAAAAATTATTGAGAGGAAAGAAGCCATATGGGAAAATTGAACGAGTTTGAGTTTTGGTTAGACTCAAAGATATTTTTGGGCTACGTCGTTGGGGAAAAGGTATTTGGTAGATCCTAATAGAGTTGGGCTATTGTAAACTGGGAAAGGGTCAACCATCGTTACTGAAGTTCAAAGTTTCTTGAATTTAGCTGGATAATATTATTGCTTTGGGGTAGAGTTTCTTTCTAATATGGCTAGGTACTATCGTCATTCTGTGCAGGATTCCCTTTTATTACAGCTGGATGTTATTATTCCTTTGTGAAAAGTTTTCTTTCAATTATTTCTATGTTATCGGCTGGTTTTTTTTTTTTTGGGTAAATCAGCTTGAAAATAAAAGAGGCTAACCCAATATACAGCCTACAAGGGGCATACCCCAGGAGGAAAACAATACAAAACAAAAGAAAGATTGAGGAAATTGAAAGTTTAAGCCAAGTGGCTACATGAAGGATAATACTATAGTCTATCAAGGTAATGAGATGGGGACAAAACAAATAACATCAAGAGATACATTTGTTTCCTAACCATCTACAATTGGATATAGGAACATTCCAATGACGGAACTGAATCTAGAGCACCAATGGGAGGAACCGGAGCCTTGAACAGCCCGCAATGGACTCCGTGAGGTACATGACGAAAGAGGAACCCCCTTCTATTGCTGCATAGGTGGTAGTAGTCCCTGGAACAATGTAGCCACAGCCCTTGGTACAATATACTTTGTTTTTTGGAACTTGACATCTCAATATACCACGACAGAGTACGTCGAACAGTATCAGAGTAAGACATGGCATAAAATAGCAACTAACAGCAGCAGCAGCAGCTAAGAGTAACATCCAAACACTTCAATGACTGAGACAAGGTGATCCCTTATCTTCATATCTATTTGTAATAGTTATGGAGGTTCTCACTTGTCTTCTTAAGGAAAAATCCATTCTCCCTGGTTTTCATTTTCATTGGCGTTGTGGACGTACCAAATTAATCAATCTCTGTTTTGCTGATGATTTGATGCTATTTTGCAAGGGTGACCTAACCTCTGTCAATCACATTCAGGATGCTCTCAATGAATTTCAGTATATGTCGGGTCTTTCTCCTAGCCCAAGGAAGAGTAGCATTTTCTTCTCCGGGGTCAATCCAAGCACTAGACAGGCCATTTTGGCTGTCTTGGGGTTTCAAGAGGGTACCCTTCCAGTCAGGTATTTAGGTGTCCCTCTTCTCTCCACTAAACTTAAGGCTACCGACTGCCGAAGGTTAGTGGAGAGCATTGTTGCAAGAACTAAGACATGGACTAATCGAGATCTCACCTATGCTGGTAGGGTTCAATTAATCTCAAATGTCCTTTTTTCCATCCAAACCTTTTGGTCTTCCTTGTTCATCATACCTAAAAAGGTGATTAAGGAAGTCGAGTCAATTCTTAGGGCTTTTCTTTGGTCTGGCCCTGATTTACGGAAAACAGGGGCCAAGGTCTCTTGGGAACACTTGTGTTCTCCTAAGCAGGAGGGTGGTCTTGGTTTCAAATCTATGCAAGTGTGGAACATGTCAGCCATTGCCAAACACATTTGGTTTCTAATTTCAGGGGGGGAACAATCAATGTGGTGTCAGTGGGTCAAATCTTACTTAATAAAAGGGAGGAATTTTTGGAGCTTGAAAATTCCGGGTGATTGCACCTGGGTTTGGAGGAAACTTCTAACTCTCAGACCTGTGGTGCAACCATT